>SDVV010030252.1:0-11699 GCA_016164225.1 Gammarus roeselii | reverse complement strand
AAATAACATCGTGATGGCTTTCTTTACCTATTAAACTAGATAATGCACGTACAACAAAGAAAATAATTATTGAGGCGTGATGCCGATTATGTGACCCATATCTTTAACGACAACAATCTCGAAATCATCTGCTCACAACCCAAATGTTACAGCATGTTGCTTGAGTCCGACGCAACAAAATCGGCTGCTAAAGGTGTCAATTACCAGACACAATCCAAAATCAAACATGAACAATACAGGGATATTCATAACCAGAAAACATACACACACTTTGAGACAATACACAACATTCGTGCGCAAGCATGCCAACTCCAAACTGTTCGCACTATCAAAAACTGCCGCAGTAAATTTGAGAATAAACGCTACTATCTCGACTCGTGCACAACTCTTGCCTATGGCCACCCGGACATTCCCAAAAATTAATGGAAAATACACCTACCGTCACTAAAAAGAGGAAGCGATGTGCCTTGGCTAATGAAATCGATGAAGAAATGGGTTTAACATGGAAGAGACGCAAGCCGGGTGAGACCGTCTTCGGCGTATGTAGTCGACATAATGATGAAAGTACGTGTACCTCACCAGGTTTTATCCTGAAAATGTTCATAAAATGTAAATAATCCTTGTATGCTCTTATGTATATAAAAATTAAAAAAAAAAAATAATAAGCTTGTCTCACTGTCCACCTAAATAGGCATTTGAAAAAAATATATATGCATTGGAAAGAACTGTATGAAACCCATAAAAACGATGAGGAATTTTCGCTATTGGAACACCGCGTTAATGGAACACTGATATAACTGTTTCAAAACTGGATAATGCAATAAGGGGTGGATAGATTCTCGTAATGTAGATACAGCAGCCTAAGAAATTGATATACATTAGCCCGCAAACAACCTGACAAATAATCCTTACTATTTTCTATAGATATTATATACATATGAAATAAATAGATGAGAAACACAGACCCTTGCCTGCAATCCTACCTTCAGGCTGGTACAAGCAGGGCCATTCGCACACTAAAGCTGCAAATTGAGTTATAAGACATGCCTACCTCACTAATCCTATAAAAGAATATTTAGTGATAAATGAACAATACATACAAAAAATATCCCAACCCCCCCACCGCTACGAACACACCAATCAAGCATCGATTGAGTCAATTATACTCATAAGTGATTCTTCTCTAGGAATGATTCAGTCATCCTGTAAATATTGTATCTATTTTCCTTCATCGGTTAGCTCACAAAGAAATACGAATGAATGGGTTACTGCAGGAGTAAGTAAAGCTTAGGGCAAGGGTACTGATTAATACAATCGGATAAAAATAACAATAAACTTATTGAATCTATGCTACGTGTAAAACTGATCAACAGCGAGCAACGTAGAAAATGATATCGAGGTTGAAAAATCATCATGCAGGTGTCCGGAGAGTGAGGCTTCATAATATATAATAATACATATAATTTATAATCAATAAAAAAATCCTATGAAATGTATGTTTATCAATACCCCGCAAAAAACTAACAGAGGACATAGCATTGAAATGCAATATGAAAGCAACGAAGTTGCAGCATCCCCCCAAACATTGAAATGCTATAACCCTTATGTAAATATATAGCCCGTTAACATGTATAAGCTTTCCGCTAACTGACTCACGCACCAAACCAGTTCCGGTACCCTACCCCCCCTCCCCCGCCCCCCGTTCCTGCGCGAACCCCCATACGGCCGGTTGAGTCAAGTTGCATGCATCGCACACTACCCCGCCCACCGCTTTCTATCAGTGCAGAGCACCTTAATTGAGCTATCACCATGTGATATCCTTCACCAGTGCGGAGCACATAAATTGAGCTATCACCATGTGTATCCACTATCAGTGCAGAGCACCTTAATTGAGCAATCACCATGTGATATCCTTTATCAGTGCAGAGCACCTAAATTGAGCTATCACCATGTGATATCCTCTTTCAGTGCAGAGCATCTAAATTGAGCTATCACCATATGATATCCTTCAACAGTGCAGAGCACCTAAATTGAGCTATCACCATATGATATCCTCTATCAGTGCAGAGCACCTAAATTGAGCTATCACCATGTGATATCCTCTATCGGTGCAGAGCACCTAAATTGAGATATCACCAAGTGATATTCTTTATCAGTGCAGAGCACATGATTTGAGCTATCACCATGTGATATCCTCTATCAGTGCTGAGCATCTAAATTGAGCTACCACCATGTGATATCCTCTATCAGTGCAGAGCACCTAAATTTAGCTATCACCATGTGATATATTTTATCAGTGCAAAGCACTAAAAACAAGCTATCAGTAGTATGTATAACGTTCAAAAGCAAGTGAAGGAATAAGATAGGGCATGAATAACGGTGGGGGAGGGGTTGACCGGAGTCAGGCGGTGTCCAAAACGCAAATGTGAAGGAATGAGATAGGCCATAATTATAACGTCCAAACGCAAGTGAAGGAATTAGATAGGCCATAATTAGGGGGTACGAAACGCAAATTAGTGAAGGAATTAGATAGGGGTTAATTATAGTGCCTAAACGCAAATTAGTGAAGGAATTAGATAGGGGTTAATTATAGTGCCTAAACGCATATTAGTGAAGGAATTAGATAGGGGCTAATTATAGTACCTAAACGCAAATTAGTGAAGGAATTAGATAGGGGTTAATTACAGTGCTTAAACGCAAATTAGTGAAGGAATTAGAAAGGGGTTGGTTAGGGGTACGAAAACGCAAATGTGAAGGAATTAGATAGGCCAAAATTATAACGACGAAATGCAGATGTGAAGGATTTAGATATAGGATGACTAGATCTTTGAACCTATTTCTCGGACATCGTAGTTATATGTTAAGACAAATTGATCTTGTGGTCAAGTTAGTTACTGATGGTACATAGAGATACCAAGAACGCAAGTTTTTGAGAGACCACCCGGGAAGTTGAGAGTGGGTGGTCCAAATGATCTGTATCGGTCAAATGTCACACAAAGATATATTTCGAGATATATGGTCCTCGTGGAGAATAGTTTTCCATAAGGGAAATTTCAGTTTCCTCACGGTATCTGGTTGCTTTCATTTACGATTGCTTACGTACGGATTATATAGATGTACGTTATTAGGTCTTGTCAACGCTGTATATGATTGTTTTGGAATATTTCGCACGGTAGGAGGGCATGATATATATTACTATGTTTATTGTTGAATGACTCATTTGAATAGAAGGCATTGTTTATACATGATATTTTATACTGCATGATTGATATTATTTGATTAAATCCACTATGTGAAGGAATAAGATGTAGGATGACTAGATCTTTGAACCTAGAGGTCGAAAGTAATTGTTATGAAGTATGTTATTTATTAATGTGTCTGACTCAGGCGCTGTATTTCTCGGACATTATAGTTATATGTACAGAAAAATTGATCTTGTGGGCAAGTTAGTTACTGATGGTACATAGAGACACTAAGAACGCAAGTTTTTTGTGAGACCACCCGGGAAGTTGAGAGTGGGTGGTCCAAATGATCTGTATCTGTCAAATGGCACACAAAGATTTCATCTCGAGATATATGGTCCTCTTGGAGAATAGTTTTTCATATGGGAAATTTCAGTTTCCTTACGGTATCTGATTGCTTTCATTTACGACTGCTCACGGAAGGAATATATAGATGTACGTTATTAGGTCTTGTCAACGCTATATATGATTGTTTTGGAATATTTCGCGCGGTAGGAGGGCATGATATATATTACTATGTTTGTTATTGAATGACTCATTTGAATAGAAGGCATTGTTTATACTGATGTTATATACTGCATGATTGATAATATTGATTAAATCCACTCGCTTTGTAGCATTTAATGTATATTTTTTTCAGAGATTCATCCGGATCCAATGTTAAGAAACGTTCTGGTCATTGCTTATGGGGACTGTAACCACATAGAGACAATTACTCAAGTGGGTCTCAATTTAGCTATGACAATTAGCGATTTTTATCTCTGGATGTGCGGTCGTTACGAATTTTTTTCAGATGAATTTTTCTGTAGACAATGAAACAAGGTTTATTTATACATATATATTTACGGTTAAAAATACATATTAAGGTGAACAATTTTAGGGTTTTGGCACAACATTCACGCATGTTCGAAAACATATTACAGATGGACAATCAATCATGGTCAATTATATATATTTATTTGATTTACATAGAATCATTTACATCGTTTATATGGGTTTCGTTACAGTTCTTTCCAATGCATATTTTTTTCAAATGCACATTTAGGAGGACAATGAGACGAGTTTATTATTTTAATTTATATATTTTATATACATAAGAGCATGCAAGGATCATTTACATTTTATGAACATTTACTGGTTGTAACCTGTTGAGGTACACGTACTTTCATCATTTCATGCGTTATTGAATGACTCATTTGAATAGAAGGCATTGTTTATACATGATATTTTTTATTGCACGTTTGATATAATTTGATAATTGATATAATTGATCACTATCTCTTGGTCGTTTTATATATCTATTCGATTCTGGTATGAATAGTGTTATAGCAAGTTTTCTGGTGAGGGTGCGCTTGAGGATGGCCATACGCAAAAAGTTGGAAGCGCTCCTGGAAGAATTAGGTGAGATTGCTCCTACCTATTCTTTGTCTAATAAATTTGTTTCCGTGTCACGTTTGCTACGTTGTGAGTGAATGATTCGTTATATATTTATGTATGGATTATAATTTCTATACTTTTTATGTGGACATATATGTGTGTATTCTTATCTAATTGTGGTTGTTTTAATCCTTCAATAATAGTTTCAAGATGTAAATTTCTGCACGATAATCATAGGAATGAATGTTTAAGAGGTGTAACTCCATGATGAATCTTTATGGAATTTTTCCGCTATTGATCCCTAGCAAATGTATACTTTAACGTTTAGAAGACGATTTACTGGATGGATGGGTCCTAGAGCATTTACGATTTTGGCTACCCTTCACCTGGTGAGATTTATATCTACGATAGCTTAGGTAGCTGTGTAAACTTCAATTAGCTTAATATCTGTCACATTTTCAACGTGGGGCAAGAGGCGTTTTAGTGCATTTTCAATGCTAGTTCATTCGAGTTAAATTTAGGATATTGCAAACAAAGATTTATTAGATTTATTAGATATATTATTCTATTGATAATAGATTTTGACACATTTATGTATACATATATATACATGGAATATCATTTATACGGAAACATAACTTTTTCACACCGATATTTCGACGTGAGCATCTTGGCGAAACATAAGTAATGACTTCGACCTCCCTCTCTTGTGTTATCTTGATCCTTGGTACCAGTGCCAATCTGTGGGTTCTTTATCAATGATGTATATTTATTCCTCACCTGAAGCTGTCGACTCGTCATATCGGTGTAGGATTTTATCATCTCGGTGCGGATTTTTTTCTGATCTATTGGTGTTCTAGACTAACGCCCTTAGTACACATTTTAGATAAACGGCGACCTTTAGGAGAAGTGTATGCAATACTTGTAATCCTATCCTTGTAACCAAAACTTTGTTTTTAGTCTTCAGCGAGCTTTTTATGGACGCTAATTTTTCAATTACAGGTACATGTTTATGACATCGAATCGTTTCAGGTTTCTTCATGCTATTGTTCACGTGACCATTCATTATATTCCCGCAGATTTCCAAAATATACCAATTCTCCTAGCACTCAAACGTTTAAGACATGATTCTCTCTCCTCATGTTTCATTACCAATCATTTTGAAACAAAGTCAGATATAAATTTGATTTTAATATGCAATTTCACACTTCTTATACATGATACCCTTCTATTACCCCATTTGATAATTCGGTTTCCTTCAACTTCAGAAGGTTTTTTTTCTTCATACATTTCCATATCACTGTCACTGATATCCATTCCACTGAAAGTATTCCACGTTTTCCCCTTATTTTCATTATTTTCAATTTCGGCTAAGGTTGATACCGGCACCATACTGTCTTTTACGCTCGCACCATTTTGAGCACTGTATTTTCATTAGATTGGAAACCCAAGTCCACTTTATTTTTTTCTATCAATGCGCTCATTGCATCCTTATGTACGATATTCAGTCACTGTTTTATTCAATGCATAACAATATCTCCACTTAACTTTACATTTTGATCTATCTTTTGCAATTTTGACACCTAATTATTTCTACTTCGCATTCAATCTCGACTCATATATGTTACCCGAGAGGTCAGATTTTTTCAATCTTAAATGGAATGAATGTTACAAGTAATTCATTTTTGTTTTCCATCATCATACAAATGAGCGACTTCATCTCATACTAGGTCTACCACATTTTCCTTCAATATCTCTTGACACTTCATCCCTTGACGACTTGCACAGTTGATATTTTATACAATGCATAACAAATATCTCCAGTCGACTCTACATTTTTGATCTATCCTTTGCAGCTTTGAAAATTTACACCTAATTATTTCTACATCACGGTCAATCTCGACTCATATATGTTACCAGAGAGGTCAGATTTTTAATCTTAGATGGATTGAATGATACAAGTAATTCATATGTGTTTCCATCATCATACAAACGGGCTTTTCATCTCAAACTAGGTCTACCACATTTTTTGTCAATATCTCCTGACACTTCATCCTCTGACGACTTGCACAGTTGATCTACCTTTTTTATTTTCTTTTTTTTCATACTCTTCACGATGACTGCGTTTCAAATATTTCCGCACGTTACTCGTGGATTTATATTTATTCAATTTTATTTATTTCTGGCAAAGCTTACAGACCCCCATCACCCCATTACTTTCAAACAATCGAGGACTCAAGCTACAACCCATCCTTCCACAACAGAATCTCAATATTGACTGAGTATTTTTCTCATCTCACCATTCTGTCACACATATACAGCATTTACCCCGAGATAGGTTTAAAGGGTAGCGTTGCACCCCTTGAAATATATTCTCCTGCCGACTTCAACAATTTTTGATGTTACCTCAGTCTGAAACAATGTATGCAATTCATTGCTTAACCTTTTAGTTTTTAGGATAATATAAACAATTTAATTTATGATTTTTTCATAGTTTTATTGTTTGTTTTTACCAGTATTATTTACAGATCTTGCTGGATTCATCAATGTTTATGCATTCTTGTATCAACATGGTGCGTACATACAACCGTACCTATTATCACTTTGTAGCAGTCTCCTCTCAAATTCCTTCATGTAGTCCACCATATCTTTGATACGAATACGGAAACCTGCTCCATCCCCGTATCTCCATAAATGTAGATCCCCGCATTTCCATAAATGTTCTTCTTCTTCTTCTGTGCGAACTTTAATTATTCGAATCTTATCCAATTCAATGTATTTCCAATCTTCATCCGAAAGAAACTCCATCATACGCTTCAGATTTTTTTCAGTTCCTATATAGAATTTATTTTCCACTAACCCAACTTTCTTACATGTGTGGAAGTTGTCTGCTTATGACATATCAATTTCAAGATATACCTTCTTATTTTCTTTGAGCTCTGTTACATACGACTGAAATGTCTCGAAATCAGTCACTCAAATGATCAGGAATACATCCCACAAGTGACCTACCCCGACTTCATCTTCAGTCCACCGCTGATGATCACCATCTGATACATGTATCACGATAGGCTTCGCTACGACTGCCTCCACCCACCCCGCCCACGCCCCCCTTCCCTGCGCACCTTCCATAAGCCCGGCGTAGTCAAGCAGTGTCGCTGCTCTGCGCCTTCTTTCAAGTTGATTGAATTTAAACCCACCCCCGTACCGCGACTTTTTGAGCCTTGTAGCCTTCATTTAAGTACCCACCTCTTTTCCAGTTACTTCAAGATTATTTATGAAGGATATCTATAATTCATCTGCTGTTTTGGGGGTTTATGATAGTCCAATAAATTTTTCCATCAGTGATATATTCTATCTTATCTTTTGAAGTTCATAATATTACACCTCAGTTAGTTATTTGGGCCTCTCGGTGGCCTGTTGCCCTGTGTCAAATATGTTCGCATCATAAGTCATCACTTTAACCACTCAATTATCTAGTACGTTTGATGATCTCAAGCAGGTGTCCATGAGCTCTCTAAACTACTCCAAGCTGTTTTCTGCTCTTTTTTGTCCATTCACTCTTATTCATGTTTTCTTAGCTACTTTTTTGTGTTGATGAGCTTTCATGCTCGCGCTCACGATACTTTGCATGTGCATTGCTCTAGGACAGTTTATGAAGGTTGCTTTTTAGTGTTTTTCAATTTTTCTATTGGCTTTTTCATGTCTCTCCAGACTACAATTAAGTGCTTATTCGCTTTTTGCCTTTTTCATGTGTGCTCGTATCATTGATTATTCTCTTGTGTAATTTATTTAGGTCATATTTTAATTCATTTTTTAGCTATTACCCTAGTACAATCAGCTATAACCCATCTACAATCAAAACCAAGGTTGGAGGTCATCTGAGGAGGCAAATTTCCATTTTCGAAGTACGCAACTTCCCTTTCAGATTACAGGAAACACTTGTTTTTCAAAACTGCTCAACGTATAAAGTTTTCAAATTTTGAATGCGGTCACCGGGTGGAAAACCTAGCTTCACAGCACACAGATTAATGATCATACGCTAACCGTATACCATTGTCTCAGTGCAGCTTCTTTCTGTGTATAGGATATGCTCTTTTTTAGGGTAATGCTTTCGGTAGTCCCCCTTGTTTGAACGAGTCCATGCGTATCTACGTTCCTCCGACATTTCTTATGTACCATCACTTGCGATAAACGAGCACTCTCTCGCACTTGTTAGCTTGCTGTAATTGCTACAAGGGGAACAGCCTGAGGTTTTCCGAACTTCGTCTGATTCCTCGGACCATGCAGAGGCCATTGATTAATCTTGCACTCGTCCACTTTTCACTAACAGAGAATACGTCAGTGTGAATATTTCCATCAGGAGTCTCGACCTTCGCAGCCTAAATCATCCATTCTAAATGCCTACTCTCTTTAGCTAATAACTCTCTCATAGACTAGTAGCAGAAATAGTTTAAAGTATGAACTTGAAATTGCACTAAATGTACCTATGGCACATCCACACTTATAGAACCAGCCACTCTCAAGAGTTTCTTTGCGATACATACGCACGCTCTCTAAACTCATTCAATAACACTTTCTCTAGCGAAATATTGAGCTGCGAACTCACCTCTAGGTACTTCACTCAACTGTGCTTATTCCATAACATTTCCCGCGTATCAGTGCTCAATTGTATACGGTCTTCTGAGAAAGCAGGGTGACAGCACATATAATTGATTTGTGCCTGCGGGATGTTCAAATGATCGCTAATCATTTATTCAACAGTCTCACACTTTCTCGCTCATAACTCGGCAGCCTAATTTGCATCAGAACAATGCGTTTTTTTTTTTTTTTTTTTAAATCGGTCACTCTGAAAAGATACGCAGGGACATATTCAAATTTAATTGAAATTCTTGTTTTTTATTGTATACAGCTAAATAATTTTTACATGCCTGTCATTAGTAAAAATCTCATTTTTTATTCCTAGCATTTGCTTTTATATACTTTAAGATTTATCAATCATTGCGCACTGATTAACTATGTAACAATCTTTAGTCTAAATGAATTGTAAACCCACTTTCGCCTTATATGCAGTCGTGACATTTGTTCTTAGCTATCTATTTGGTCATACCAACACACGATTCTGTACAATATAGGGACACGGAGCCCATCTTATTCCGAAACCTAAACATTCGAAGCAAAGAGCGCTCTCTAAACTCCTTAAAGAACATATCTTAAAGGTGATCCACTTCAACGTGGTAACCCCATCTCCGAAACCTAATCTTAAATTATTGAGATGACGCCCTTTAGCAACACCGCCAACAGAGATAAACCCTGTTGTGCCTGTTACAGTGAAACTTGCGCGAAATGTGCCTGTGCCATGAATAACAGGGACTGCATTTCATGCAAAAGCTCAAAATGCACCAGAACCAGCAAGCATATAAACATAGAATGGCTGCGTTGCCCAAATACTCCGATAGTCAGCGTAGTTTTCGTACAACCCGATGAAGACAAGTTAATCCGCTCGCACACTTGCGGCTGGTACCACCCAACGCTGACGACCTCTTCATCTCCTACCCCGTGTCCCTCTGAAACTGATCCCATAAACCCCACTTATCCATCCGACACTGAGCCCCTAATCCTTGCCTCGACATAAAATCCCAGCAAACAATGCCAGCACACAGTGAAACATCCCCAACAAGCACCTTGCCAACGGAGAACACTGAGACCCCGAGAACAGTACTTATTGGTGATCATCGCATGTCCAACGTGTCAACATCCGACCTTTCAAACGAAGGCACTCTTCATAAAATAAGTATTAATGATTATGGTGATCTGTCTGAAATCATTGGAAGTAAATATTCGTTCAAAAATTACATTATAGTGCTCGCGGACCACGTCGAAAATGAAGAAGTAGTAAAAATATCCAAAGCAATATTATCGAGAAACCAAAATGCTAAGACGTACATGGCATAACCCCTCAACCTTAAAACATGGGAACAGAGGCACTGTTTCATAAGTCTATTCCACTCCCTGAAGCTCAGAGTTATCCCAACCGTCAAACTAAGAGATGAATCCACTGGCACCCCGACGAGCGATTGTTCCATCCTAAGAATGCAAGTTTAAACAAAAGTAGAATTATCAACTTTTTCAACACGGTAGAACGTTACGTTCCTCAGTGGGTTAAGGTATTGCCATCCCAATACTTTAACAATGTCAGAAGCAAGCAATCACTACTCGGGTCTCCTCCCTCCCTCTACTTCCCTCCATCACACTGCTACCGTCTCACATCATCACCCCATCACACGTCAACAAAGGACATCTACTCGCAGACAACTCAAGCCGTAGCACCCTCTCGTCCACCCCAAACTAAAATTCGCCAAACAGTGACTCCTTTTCATCCCTACACATACGGCTCCTATGCAGCGACTTTTTACCACACTCATACCCACAGTGCTCCATCAGCGAATCCTCATCGTCCCCTCACAAACTACGTCTAATTTGGGCCTATTCAGCCTCCAAAGAGAAACAACAGACAATCGGCTCACGCTTATCATCCACCGGATACCTCCCATGTCAGTACTTCGCCCTCCTAATCTCCTCCCATGTCGATCGTGCCACTCCACCACACCAACTGCTATCCGTTCTTCTTCTACCCTCCTCCTCCACTGTACACTACTCATGCAAATCTGTCTAACTGTTGTTTCATTTCTTATCGACCTCGGTCCTCCGATGCGTGTTCTATCAGTTGTTGATCCTATTTCTCTAAATTTTGAAACCATTGCAATAATGCAATGTCTGGATCGGCTTTGTTGATGAAATAGTCTTGTAAACTCCCTCTGTACGCGAACTAACGATTCATTATGTTTGAAGTAGCATTCCACTATTTTTGCTCTTTGTTCCTTGCTGTAAATCGTCATCTTGGGTTGGGTGATAATTTATTATGAAACTCAGATATATACCTAATAGCTGTAGCACAGATACACTTTGAAACTTTGGAATTTCTCTTTTATTTGTACTTTATTTGATTCACCTAACCCTAACAGTTCTTTTATAATAAATGTTTATAACTGTGAAGTGACTTCTGGGCCACCCTGTATA
>SDVV010030251.1:0-11699 GCA_016164225.1 Gammarus roeselii | reverse complement strand
CTCGTGCATGCCGCTTGTTTATCCTTTCTTCACGACTGATTATTATTATTAGCGCTTCCCTCGTGCATGCCCCTTGTTTATCCTTTCTTCACGACTGATTATTATTATTAGCGTTTCCCTCGTGCATGCCGCTTGTTTATCCTTTCTTCACGACTTATTATTATTATAAGCGCTTCCCTCGTGCATGCCCCGTTTATCCTTTCTTCACGACTGATTATTATTATTAGCGCTTCCCTCGTGCATGCCGCTTGTTTATCCTTTCTTCACGACTTATTATTATTATAAGCGCTTCCCTCGTGCATGTCCCTTGTTTATCCTTTCTCCACGACCAATCATCGTTATTAGCGCTTCCCTCGTTCATGCCCCTTGTTTATTTCGCCTAACCTCAACATCTCAATGAGCTTTCAATTCATAATTTCTCTTCAGGATTACTCACAGTTTCTAGATGCAGTAGATAGAGTAGACAGCAGATTGCTCACAGATGCAGTAGACAGAGTAGATAGCAGCTTGTTCACAGATGCAGTAGACAGAGTAGACAGAAGGTAGCTTAAAGATGCAGCAGGCAGTGTAGTCAGCATGTGCTCACAGATGCAGTAGACAGATGAGTCAGCAAGTGCTTACAAATGCAGTAGATAGAGTGGACAACAGCTCGCTCATAGATGTAGTAGACAGAACAGACAGCAGGTGGCTCACAGATGCAGTAGGCAGAGTGGTCAGCAAGTGCTCACAGATTAAGCAGAGTGGTCAGCAAGTGCTCAGAGATGCAGTAGACGGAGTAGTCTACTGCATCTGTGAGCGTTTGTTCACACACGGTTTGTTAACTAACCATATTATGTTCATCTTTTTGGGCGTGAAGTTCAAAACTTTTGTTCAGTGTTAAATTATAATTCGAAGTATTGAAACTAGTGGCCTAATTGATTATATAAAATAAAAGTGCGTGTGCGAAAAGTAAGCTAGGTGAGTGTTAATCGCGCCTGTGAAAGAGAGGGCGAATATTCCCCCGGACAACGTCTGAGGATGCCTCCTACTCTGGCGGACTGCTCGGTCTGTTTCGCCAGGATGAGCAGGAGCGTTTTCATGGACCTCGCGAAAACTCTAGTCTGCCGGTCTTGTGAGCTGGATGGCAGGTTCGAACAGGTCCTGGTGACCTTCCAGGGCCTGCGGCGCAGGGACGACGACGGAGCGGACGGGATCCTTGCGGGGAAGGTCTTTGTCCTCGAGGAGCAGCAGCGCACTGTAGCCAGTGAGTATTTGGAGAGGAGAGAAGAGATCGGCAGGACTTGTGAGTCCGTAGCGAAAGTGAGAGACGAGGTACGTAAGGTCCAAAAGGATCTTGTTAGTAAGCGTGATCTAGAGAGTTTTGCTCCACACCTAAGTAGAAACTGACGTCTTGATATGGAGAAGGCTAGTAAAGACCTGGCGGAACAGACGAGGAAGCTAGTATAAGTTAACGAGTTGGTGGTTCATGCTTTACAGCTGGACGGAGAGGCATCCCGGGAGAGGATTTTACCAAAGGGACCCAGTTCGATCGCGGGGGAGTCTTGGTGGTCATGCTCTGACTTATTACCGTGACTTCCTGGGTGAGAGTCTGAAACGGCAGCACGCATCCACCCCTAAGCCCATATCAGGGCTGCCGGTGCTGGATGTGAGCTCGCAACTCGCTTCCACTCCTAAAATCAAACCCGGGGTACCAAGAGGTCATCGGATGCCCGGAGACTGAAAACCGGAACTAAGGCGATACCTCGGACCAAGACATCCGCGGATCGAAACCGCACCCAGCCTCGACGGGGCGGGGTAGATGCGGATGGATTTCAGCAGGTCCAGAACCGGTTTCTCTTCGTGAACCGGCCCGCGTTTATGATGCCAACGCGGAACACTTTTGAGAGGTTCACGGACCTGGACGGCGAAATTGAGACACTTGTCCTAGGTGTCCTAGGTGACTCTATCGTCCTACACCAGGCGGTCGAATCTGCTCATTGGTGTAAGGCACAGATGCGGGTTATTTGCAAACCCGGTGCCACGATTGAGAAGATCAGAGGTGCTCTGGCAGAGGTTGTAGTTTCCAGCCGGGAGACACTCATCATCTGCCATGTAGGCACCAAAGATCTTAAAAAGACAAGGTCGGAAGATCTGCTAGCCAAGTGTAGGCAGCTGATTTCTAACCTCAAGGCAAAAACGGATCGAGTGGCCATCATATCCATCTTACCGCGAATGAATGATGATGACGAACTGTATAGTAAGTTAACATAAACAAATCAAGCCCTTGAGACCATTTGCAAGTCCGATGGAGTATTCTTCATGAACTTGTTTGATGACTTTCGGGAGACGCCCGATCTGTTCCTAAGAGACGGCATAGACCTGAATGATGTAGGAAATGCCCGACTTGGCCAACTGCTCCATCCAAGCGCTAATAAATACTATGCCTAAAAGTTAGGGGTCCATTGTGCTTTAAACGGTCCAGTTTGGCTGCAGGGAACCCTCCCTAGAGGGTCCCGTGCCCTCTAAAGATTCTCGGGCGGGAGCGATGACCGATCAGTCGCTCTAAGAGGAAGAAGCTATGTGGCACGGTAGATGCGTTACTGGGCTCACAAGAAGGCAATTCTAGGGATGGTCAAGATCCTGGTCCACAGCCGCCAGGTCAAAACCCCCCCAATGATGAAGATGTCGAAGACAGAGACACGCTCCTTCTAAAGGTCTTCTTCTTTAACGCGCAGTCATATGCCCCTAAGTTCGATGAACTGAGAGACTGGTGACCCTGTACTCGTTTGATGTCCTTGGCATAAACAAAACATGACTCGATCTCCAGAGTAGAAACCTGGAGGCAGAGATAATGCTACCAGGTTACAAAATGTTCAGCGTGGACAAACCAACCCCTAGTAAACGAGGAGGCAGGTCCGTTCTGTACATAAAGGAGATACTGCATCCATTTCTTAGAGCAACGCTGGTCACGGTTTCTTGCGATATACTCAACGAAGAAATCAAAAGGTCCCATGCGACATTGAAGCTGGCATTGGTGTACCGCAACAGCCACACCCTTGCGGTACAAGATGCCCAGCTCTATGAGAAGCTGGAAGAAATAGTCTCAAATAATCAAGAGACTACCATCTTCGGCGACTTCAATCTCCCTTATATTGACTGGGTGAGCTTTACTTAATAAGCCCCAGGCAATAAACTAACGGAGTTTATCGCCAATAATGGCATGACCCAGTATGTTCGTGAACCAACCAGGGGGAACAAGAGAACAACTCAGTGTGCTTAATTTAATCGAACAACTCAGAGAAGGTAACGTGGACGCTTGCTGCCGTATCCTCAATGAGTAAGATGAGTAAGTTCGCGAGGCCAGCGACCGATGTATACCCTTGAGGACAATTGATCCCGCTTAATGGATCAGGCCCTCTTGGTTGAATGTCGAAGGTGCAAGAGCCTTTAGTCGTCGCGATCAACTAAATGCGCAACGAACGATGGATAACACCGCCTGGCGCGTAGGACAGCCACTAAACTTGTCCAATCCTCTAAGCGCACGAAAGAGCAAACATTGCGGATAACGCCATAGAGAACCCAAAAAATTTCAATCGCTACGTCAACGAGCGTAGAATTGCTTGGGACTCAGTTGGTCCGTTAATGGATATAGATGGTGTCCTCAGAACGTCACCTGAGGATATGGCCAGGGTCCTGAATAGCTTATTCTGTTCAGTGTTCACAGTTGAGGGCCCCGGCTACGAACGAGATACTGTTTACGCTGAGGAAGTAAGCCTCAACGACATTGCGTTCACATGAGAGGAAGTTGTCAAACAACTTGAGGGACTGGTCATTTATAAATTGATCGTCCCGATGGACACCACCCAAGAGTTCTCAAGAAAACTCGAGAACAATTGGCGGATTCCCTAACCCACATCTTCAACTTATCGATGACGAGTGGCGAGGTTCTCGAAGACTGGAAAGTAGCCAATGTCACGACAATCTTCAAGAAAGGTGATCGACAAATGCCCAGCAACTATCGACCGATCAGCTTGACGTCGATCGTGTGCAAAACCATCGAGATGAGGTGATTAACGACCGCTGCACGGCTGTGGATTGCATCTACCTAGACTTCCAAAAAGCCTTCGACAAGGAGCCGCACAGGAGACTGTTACACAATGACTTTGAGCTCGGTATTGGTGGCAACGTACTTCGCTAACAGGATGCAAGCAAAGAGTCAGCATCGGCCAGGCTTTGTCCGAGTGAGCCCTTGTTTCTTCTGGGGTGCCCCAGGGCAGTGTCCTGGGCCCTATCATCTTCCTCATCCATGTAAACGACATGGATACGGGGCTTCTGTCCAGGTATCGAAATTTGCCGACGACACTAAGCTCTGTCATGCAGCATGGAGGGAGGGAGACAGAGTTGAGATTCAACAAGATCTCGAAAAACTCGTCCAATGGTTGGAAGCGTAGCAGATGCCCTTCAATGTTGCAAAATGTACAGTTATGCACATGGGGTGGCGCAATGCCAACTTCAACCACACGATGTCAGGAAGCGCTCTTGCAATTGTTGACTTGGGTGTCCTTATATATGAAATGGAACGCGCAGGTCGAAGAAAGTTACAAGATAGCTAACCGTAACCTTGGTTACATCTCTCGTTACTTCCTCTGCAAATCGAAGGACATAGTACTGCCGTTGTACACGTTCCTCGTCCGTCCCCATTTCGAGTATGCAATCCAATTTCGGTCTCCACACATGAGGGGGGACATAGCCAAACTGGAATGAATACAGCATCGTGCAACTAAGCTCATCCCGCAGCTACGCTACCACAGCTACGAGAATAGGTTTAAAGAGCTTGGCCTCATCACCCTTGAGCAAAGAAGCTGAGGGGCCAGCTCATTGAAACTTTCAAATACCTGAAGGAATTCAACAACGTGAGTCCTGTTGGCCTCTTCGACAGGGACCACAATATTTGTACGCGAAACAACAGGGCGAAACTTGTGGAAAAACGTTTAAATACGACTGTGGCGCAACACTTTTTCCCGATCGCAATCTCACGGGCTTGGAAAAACTTACCAGCTGCGGCAGTTGGCTCTGAATCAGTGAATGCGTTCATAAACGCGCTTGTCAAGCACTGGGCTACGTGACTCGTTTAACCTGAGAACGACACGAATTTCCCAGGAGCTGTCGAAGTTATAATTATAAGGATATAGGGAAGGAGCATGACACGGCTCTCTTCACAATTCAAGCTATTACTACTAATGAATCCATTATTAGTAACAATAATAGCATGTCGCTGGTAAAAGTAGTTGTTAATTATTACTCATAATTTCATTATCTGTAACAATGTAATGATTGCCATTGCTGAGCAACTCAAGCGACTGAAAAATTCCATATCGGAACGGAACGCTTTCTCCCATTACCATTGCAAGTATAGGCAGACTGATAATACTGCATTGCAAGTACAGACAGACTTAAAATATTTCGAGAACGATTATTCTAGGAATTCACCGGGTGAGAGCCGTTACGGCGACTCTCATCCATCCGTACACCCACGCCAGGGCCACCGGTATTGGTGTGAGCCCGTGACAGTACTCGCATTCACCCATCCTGCTACCCTCCGAGGCCGTCTGCTGTCCTAACGGGACAAGCAGATGCAGGGACTATGGTATCCGGAAAACCGACACCGCCTAAGAGGAGGTCTTGCTCAACTCAATGCGGCGGTGAAGACTTGGAGGGATACCATACATTTTTATTCGTTATTTTTATTATTCTTATGTGGTACGGTGTCAGCATTCACCACAACACCCCATGATACACGAAAATCGAACCCGCACCAGTAGGAGAGCTCCTGCTCAACTTTGTGATACGGTCAAGATTCAACGGGTATCATCCATTGCTGAAAGCAAGGAATTTCTTCCTGCGGATGAATCTTGCCGACACGATGGCATTTTCTTTTTACTTCTCTACCCTTCTAGTGGGAGAGGAAAGAGAGGAGAAAAATGGGGAGAGATAGCCAAAATAGCGAACTAGTGACGTCTGCCGGTGACTCACCCCCACACCCCATGATATTCAAAATTTGAACCCGCACCAGGACGAGAACTTTGCTCAACTCCACGGAATGATGTAGATCCGACAGATATCATATATTGTTGAGGCAATGAGTATTTTCCTATGAAGAGACCTTGCCGACCCAATGGTTTATTTTACTTTTCTACCCTCCCTGGGGAAAGATAGATAACAATTACGAATCAGAGCGGGGGAAGATTGTGGCGACTCAGCAGCGCTTGCTGAGAAGTCGCATCGACAACCTTCCCCACACCGCATGCTATGCGAAAATTGAAACCGCACCATGAAGAGAGCTTGCTCAACTCTACGGTACGACGTAGATTCGACAAACTGTGTGGGTGAAGTCTGCCGGCGACCCAGCGACGCTTCCCGATGAGCCGCAACGGCGGCTCACCCCCACACTCCATGATTTGCGAAAATCGAAACTGCACCATGAGGAGAGCTTGCTGAACTCTACGTTACGACGTAGATTCGATAGATATCATCCATTGTTAAACAATGAGTATCCTCCTACGGAGAGACATTGCCGACGCAATGGTATTTTATCCTTACTTTTCTACCCTCCCTGTCGGGAGAGAAGAGAAAGGGGAGAAAGGGGGATAAAATAACTCCATCTGTTGAATCAGCGAGTACCTTTCTATGGAAGGACACTGTCGACATGATGCTATTCTCTTATTTTCCTCTTCTTCCTTTCGTGTTAGAAGGAAAAAAAAACGAAAATAAGACTTGAGATTATATTGTAATACCAGCGCTGGTTACATCTCTTGGAGATGTCCTTCTGGTATCTCACTTGAAATATATAAAGCCCCTCAGGCACTTCAGTTGAAATATATATAGATCTTAGAGATGTCCTTCTGGCATCTCATTTTAAAGTGATAAAATAGTGCACTTAATGCACCTGCACCTGCGGCATCTCACCTTTTAATTGACTCATATGTACATTTTGAATGAACTAACCGCCTTCTTTCTCTACTGTAGTACAGATCCGGGAGTGACCCTGTTGCAGCATGGCGCAGAGAGACACTCACCTACTAACCCATTCCTTACAGATGTCCGAGCTAATTTCAAAATTTAAAATACCGGTTTATTGCCTCTTTTGGACTTAAATCTGGGCTAACTGTTCCTGCCTTTTTGGAGCAAATCTTGCGAGATTTGATCAAAATTTGAAAACCTTTGTTTCCTCTGACTTGACATAACTCCAAATTTGAATACTCGTGCCATTCATGGACTGAAATTTTCAATAGTACCAGTTTTTCCAAATTTAAAATACTCGTGTTTCTTTTGACTAAACTCAGGAGTTGTCACGAGCAACTCTTTCCTAGGAGATGTCACTCTGACGTCTCACCACGAATTGCGTAAGCCTTTAAGGAACCCGCAATAATACCCCTTTTTCAAAATTTTTAACAACTCGTGATACCTTCTCTTGGCAGCACGCACCGGATACCTAGTGAAATAATATTTGTTAGATGCTTGTCAAAATTTAAAACATTGTGTTCCCTTTTACTATTGTCTAAATTCAAATGTAAATACTGATCTCATGCCTTATTTGACTAAAATTCTGCGATAACTATTCAGCAAATTTAAAAATATGTATCACTTGACCAAACTCAGGAGTTGCCATGAGCACCTTTTTTTAGGAGATGTCCTTATGACAACTCACATGAAATGCTCCTGTAGGACCAACCACACGTGTTCAGAGACTTACTCTACTGAACACTAGGGAGAACCACTCTCAGGAAACTGGGCGTGGACCTCTCCTACATTTGCATTTATCAAAATTTCACGACATTTTAAAAATTCCGACCTAGACTCTAGATCAGCCAAGGTCAGGTCTATCCCTAGGAGATGTCACTCCGACGTCTCACCTTTAAGTGCGACAGCCTTCAAGGAACGCTTGCGTACAGAAGACTTAATCTTCTTAGCACATGGCGGAGGACCACTACCCGGACAACTGGATTTGCTGATTTCCTAAATGTGTACATACTTGTCGAAATTGAATTCCCATATGCTCCTTTGGAAGTAGACTCAATACCTAGTTGGAGTCCGTATGACCCAACCTCTGGAGAAAGCCGACAGGCATGCGCTCGAGGAAAAGTGTGAGTCCGCTGAGCCTATGGACGTGGCCGTCTCTGCTCGACTGTCTGAGATGCGACAACCTGGAACCTAAATACTTCTCTTCGCTTCTTGTACGCCCCTATCCTGAACTGTCGTCCTGACACTCGACCCTTTCTTCTCCGGGGCTCAAATGCCCCGGGTAGTAGTGGGGTGGTTGAAGTAGGACGTGGTGAGAGTAGTGGTGGTCCTTCTCTTTTCTGTCCTTACAACCTTCCTCTTTCTGTATGTGTGAGTGAATTTCTGTAGCCTCGTTGACTATCCCCCACTCTTCTTTCACTTCTTTCAAGTGAAACACTCTACATGAGCATTTGTGCTCGTTTGTTTTTCTTACTCTAATCTAATCGCATCTAATCTAATCTAGTCAGCAAGTGCTCACAGATGCAGTAGGCAGAGTAGACAACAGCTAGCTTACAGATGTAGTAGACTGAGTAGACAGTAGGCTGCTCAAAGATGCAGTAGGCAAAGTGGTCAGCAAGGGCTCACACATGGAGTAGACCGAGTGGTCAGCAGTGCTCACAGATGCAGTGGGCAGAGTACTCAGCACGTGATCACAGATGCAGTAGACAGAGAAGTCAGCACGTGCTCACAGATGCAGTAGACCGAGTAGTCAGCACGTGCTCACAGATGCAGTGGACAGAGTTGTCAGCACGTCTTCACAGATGCAGTAAACAGAGCAGTCAGCACGTGTTCACAGATGCAGTTGACAGAGTAGTCAGCATGTACTCACAGATGCCGTGGACAGAGTAGTAGGCACGTGCTCACAGGTACAGTAGGCAGAGTAGTCAGCACGTGCTCACAGATGCAGTGGACAGAGTTGTCAGCACGTCTTCACAGATGCAGTAAACAGAGTAGTCAGCACGTGTTCACAGATGCAGTAGACAGAGTAGTCAGCATGTACTCACAGATGCCGTGGACAGAGTAGTAGGCACGTGCTCACAGGTACAGTAGGCAGAGAAGTCAGCACGTGCTCACATATGCAGTAGACAGAGTAGTCAGCACGTGCTCACAGATGCAGTAGACAGAGTAGTCAGCACGTGCTCACAGATGCAGTAGACCGAGTAGTCAGCACGTGCTCACAGATGCAGTAGACAGAGTAGTCATCACGTGCTCACAGTGGTCGCCTGCTTCAACTGTAATTCGGAAAGGTTTTCCCAGAGCTATAATTCAATACCACATTCAACAACACTATTCATCGAAGTATCGAACCTAAGAACCAATATTAGAAAGGTACTGAAAACGTCTAGAGTAAGTCGTCAATTTCCTGTACATTTCCCTAGCTGGTATATTCTTAAACTATTATACTACATATTTAATTATTCACCTTCTAAGAATGTATTGAAAGCGATTGAATGAACAAAGCACCATTTATATGAATGTATTTTATTACGTGTTACGCCATACTCGACCTAATGTACTCAGATGTCACTTTAATACCAACATAGTGAAAACATATTACTTGAGTATATCCAACTCCTCAGATGCGCCCTATGTCAGTTGCTCTAAGAAAATTGTTAGAAATACCGCGTTGAGGCTGAGAATGGCAGAGCACACATGGAATGAGCGCGCCAGAGCAGCACGCCAGAGTATCTGCTGTAATTATGGTTGAGACATTTTGACTAAAAACTTACAAGAATGCAAAACGAGCAGAAGGCAAAAAAGCTTGAAATTTCACAAAAAATCTTCATGAGGAAAGAAATTCTACAGCACGATAGTGAGCGTTATTGAGAGATCGTGTAACTGCCCATAAACAACTATTGTACATCACTGGATGTTCGATTGCACGTCATCATAATGTTTCAGGAGGGCGCTGCCGTGATGTTCGAGTTTAACATGGGTCTGCTGATTTCATGTCAAAGAACTTTCAATGTTACTTGGAGCAGTGATTTCCCAACCTGTCTCGGCGCCAAGTTCTCTTACGTAGCTGTCAATTGTGGTGATACGCTTCGAATATCGAGAGTGTTTCGACAAGAAAAAATGGTTACGTTAACGCGCATGGCTCTGTTCAGAATAGGTTAAAAGTCCTATAAGCATCCTGAGCCCATTATTATGTACTTTTATGATATACCCTGTTCGTAAATCCTAATAGAAATGTTTCGCTCAAGGGCTGCGTCTAAAATACTCCAGGATGAGTTCGCTAACGAGTCGCCTAATCAATCGGATTCGAATGTTTCTTCAATTTCAAATTGACCCCCCTCAGGTCAGCCACCTAATGATTGTTTAATTTCTGACCAGTTCCACGGAGCCGCGAGTAGACTTTGCATTACGGGCAGCTGCATCAAGCACATCACAGTCAGCTACATCAAGCTCACTACGGGCAGCTGCATCAAGCACATCACAGTCAGCTGCATCAAGCTCACTACGGGCAGCTGCATCAAACACATCACAGGCAGCTGCATCAAGCTCACTACGGGCAGCTGCATCACGGGCAGCTACATCAAGCTCATTACGTGCAGCTGCATCACAGGCAGCTGCATCAAGCTCATTACGGGCAGCTGCTTCACAGGCAGCTGCATCAAGCTCATTACGGGCAGCTGCTTCACAGGCAGCTGCATCAAGCTCATTACGGGCAGCCGCATCACCGGCAGCTGCATCAAGCTCATTACGGGCAGCTGCATCACAGGCAGCTGCATCAAGCTCATTTGCATCACGTACAGCTGCATCAAGCTCATTACGGGCAGCTGTGTTACGATCGAGCTTCCACGGTTGCTCCAATCGGGTAAATCAAGGTTGTAATGATCAAACATTGGTTTTATAATTGTCTTTTTGTAACAGGTAACAAGGCAAAAGTTACACTATCAATAGAGTACTGAATATAAAATTGATTGGCATAACGGACACAGAGTAACCAAGTGCATATCAAAAAGAAAAGTGTTAAGTGTAAGACGAGCGTAGAGTAGAGTAGGGGGCCTACGACCGATGGCTGTGCCCGAAGGCAAGTCTGTCTGCTCTGTGTGACCGAGGGCAAGTGTGTGTTATCGCTGTGCCCGAAGGCAAGTCTGCTGCGGCCGATCACAAGTGTGTGTCTGGCGAGAGTCTCTATGACCGACGGCTGTCGCCGGTCGCATGTGTCTGTCTGGTTGTCGTTGCCCTCTGTCGTTCGGGGCTGCCCTGGATAATATGTGGGAGGGCCATCTTTATGAGTATCAAAGGATCCTTCCAATGAGGGAGAGGATTCACCTTTTTGGGTCATCTAAGAGGCGGGGCGTCCTACTACCCCAGCCTCATTGGTAAATATCCAACAAAATCCGTTAACGTATTTTGTTGGCTCCTCCCATCTTTAAACAATAAAAATAACCCTGCGCAAAACAGTGTTATGGGATCTAGTCTCCCCTTCCCCTATCGCTGACACGCAAATGGCCCTCTTTCGTCAATGTCTCCTACGTTACGTGATCTGCCAAGGAGCCACCTGCCTTTTTAAAACAAACATCGGAGGGGAATTATATATATGCTAGGCAAGGGACCTCCACGTGAAACTTGAGCTAAGAGTTAACAGGCCTAAGTCCTACACTGTTTCTAGGGACACTCCCTACGCATCTTTCGCGGTAATGTTCGGTAAG
>SDVV010030250.1:0-11699 GCA_016164225.1 Gammarus roeselii | reverse complement strand
CATACCTATATTTATTTTGAATGATGTGACAAAATAATTTGCTATGTTGTCATTTGCCTACAGCACAAGTTTTTGAATTGTTTGGCCATGCTATCACAATTCTGGTGAGCTATGTCTTTCATGCCTCCTGTCCTGCTTGGCACTCTGGCATTGCTGGTGTGTTGTACAGTCTAGAGGTTGGGCCACCAAGGTGATATACATTAGATTGCAGGTTAGATAATTCCATGCAAGATCTTCAGAGACATTTTTGAAAAACAAAAATAGCTTCAGAATATCTTGACAACTGATTTTGAATCACTCATATCCTCATTACCAAATGTTGGAGACAAACTTAAAAGTTATCCATATCATAAGAAATAAAAGTCTCAAGGATAACTTCAGGTTGCTAAGGAAATCTTGGCAACTGATTAACCTTACTATGTAGACTGGCTTCAACACACAGAACCCCCCAACTGTTTGAGAGCATTGACAGAAGTAGTGGCTGGAGGTTGAAGCAATGTCTGGGTAGGCTAAGATGATTCGCACACATCCTAAATCCACCACACTTGTAAATTAACGAAACCATTTTCAGTACAGATATAACGAAAGATTCACAGATATGAAAGATACTGTGTTCAAGAGCATCTTTTATTAACTAACGCTGCGGTTTTCCGTCGAGTTCATTTTTAAACAGGTATGTTAGGATCGCAACCTAAACAATTCGGTGTCAGCAAATATTTATATTATATTTCACTTGTATCTGATCACGTTTGTCACAGAAAGTTACACAGAAAGACGCGAATTCTTGAACAGACTGCTATTCCTCACCTTCAAGATTGAAACGTGTTCTTTCCGATTAAGTCATGAATTTTATTCGGAAAGTCGACACACATCCAAACAGAACGACGCCATTACATCTTCTGGACGCAACAAACTAAGGGTGTATTCAAGGAACGAGCTTCGACTTAGTTCGTTCATTTATATTTGGAAGTGCATAGTAAATTAAAAATTTAGCCATCATATTTTGAGTCTGAAATGAGGATAGTCCCCTTTTCATAATTTTTGTAATGAAAATAAATTGAGGTTTTCATCGAAACAGATAAGAAAATGCAGAATGGAGTTGCTCCACATATTATCCGAACAAGTTGGGAATGACGTAAAGTCACGTGATCTCTGCTTCGATCCAATAACTTGAGTTCAGAAGACAAATATACATTGAGAGCTTGTCATAAATGTTTCACTCCTAATCAACAGACCCAAAATTATTCAAAGTATTCACCATACATTGCTGCCAAGTGGGACAGCATTTCTTAATATTGTTATTATGTTGTGTGAGGTTTATAATATAAACTAATTTCTACAGCAATTCGTGAGAACATACAATGATTGTAAATAAGTCTCATCGTCCTCAATTATTGTACACATTTATGTTATGAATGACTATGCCATATGTTTCCCGCCTTTTCAAGCGCGAAAGAAAAGGAAAATTTGCAAGTGCACTAATGGAAGGGAAAACTAAGAAGAAAATTATTTCCGCTGAAACCTCATTTGTTGATTCACTCATGGATATATACCTTCTGTCTTTGTATCAAATTCACATGACGGGCATAAGCCCTACGCTCTTGAATCATTTGTGTGACTGTTTCACTTCATTCTGCTTGCAGTCAATGCACTCGAGAAGTGTGTGTGCATTGAAACTTCTTGCAAGATGATTTTATTTTTCAAAACAGTTGTCCATCAATATCATGTATATCAAAATTTGCAACGATATCAACATATCTTTGCATGCTTAAGATGATTGACGTTCATAGGCCTCTTCGGTCAAAAATCTCTACGGGTGCCGGTTATCAGATTACTTCGGTACGGTATAGAATGCCGGACTGCATTTTGCCGCGCATTGAGACGTAACGCTGTAGGAGATCAGGTCTTTATTCAAAGACGGATTTTGTATTTGCCTAACATAATATAGTCAGGTGACTTCTACAAATGTGGTGGTCAGCAGAAACTATGAATATTGTTAGTTCAAAGCCAATCCACGCAATTTGGATCTAAGATAGCGATTGTGACATCAAACTTGATGGAATGTGAATATCTTGGGTAGTGGCCATAGACAGTTGTGATAAGATTCAAGTGATAGTCATGCTACCTACTGTTATTATAAGAGGCACAGTTTTTATGACACTGACTGATGCCCTAAACCGCCTAGCTGTGCTCGGAAAATAATTAGGCGCCCGGGAGAGTGCATTTAATTTGATCCTCATTTCCACCAAAGCCTCAACGCGAGTCATAAAAGGCTCACCCGTAGGGCTCGATGATTATGGATTCCAGAAGGCTTGCACGCCTCAGTGTGCGACAAAACAACGGTTGTAAAGTTAGAAAAATGTGATCGTTTTAGCTATGTCAGACGCACGCTGGTGCGCACAAGAAAAACGCGTATGTAAGGGCACGCAAAGTCGAGTACTGCATTGCTATCCCTCACAGCAGCTAAAGCACAATTCACTTCCTGTAAATAATCTATTTTATTTCAAGATAAGGGTATTATATTTAGACAATTGTATCAACTTTATTGAAAATGTGTCGTAGATGCAGTTTTCCTTCTGGCGGTGGGAATCCCTCCGCACGCTAACTGCAGTTTTCCCTCTGGCAGCGGGAATCCCTCTGCACGTCAACTTGCCATCAAGCTGTGCGGGATTCCAGCTCAAAGTTTCCGGCGTATACTGCAAGGAACCATTCGGCAACGAAGATTTTTGGCGCCACCAATCAGCGCCAAGAGCGGCAACAAGAAGTGGACGCAAAGCTAATCAGCATCTGGGAAGCGGCACATGGTCCTTGAAATGCTAAGTTCAAGATTAAAGGAGAGTTTTTAAACTAAGAATTTCAAACAAATAATAGTAATATTTTTCGCCCATTACCAGCCTCAGTTCAAGTAGCAACATCTATACAGTTTAAAACGTATGGAGACAAGTTTTGCATTAGAAATAGCGAATAATTGGCACAGCCACATCAGCAGTCTGCCCCATCTGGCTGTAGTCAATCACATGTCGGCAAGGCCAGAGGCTCAGGCCCTTCCGCCAAGCTAACCCTCACTCAGCCTCCATCAGAGGCAACAACAGGTTCTCAAGGTAGTGCTCACATTCTATTGCACCTTGCACTCTTGTGTTCGATCAGTGTCCTTGATTATGTTGTTTTAGCTGAGTATAGTTCTTTAAGGCATTCTGCAAGTTCTACAACAACTGTAAGTAAAGTGTTCCTCATTTTTTCTTGTCCGTCAGGCTCACCACGGTGACAAGTCTTTGTCGCCTCTCATATCCTGAGCCAGAGCGACACGAATACCCAATCATCATGACAGGAGACTATTTTGTAAATTGACATGCCACGTTTAGGATTAAATTCGGCAATAATATTATCGCCTATATTTTGTGCGGTCGTGATTACATTATCCAATTGGTCATTTTAAGTAATAAATCACCACGTGCACTGTCTTGTTTTCTTGTATTTGAATCTTTTTATGTGGTGCTGCAGTTCGAATTCCATTAAATCAGATCTCACCAATAAGCTAATTTACACATGAATTCTCTCATAATTCAACCTTCTTGTGTCAAGCCAATACATTAAGGGTATAGAAAACCGTGAGCCCTATAAACCTAAACGGGTGACCCTCAAACACTCTGCTTAATTAAAGCAGACCTAAGGAGATAACTTGAGAAGAAAACAGTGCTTCAGCTCCAATAGTAAGCCCCATTCAAACAATTCAACATTCAGAATTACCCAGAAATGGCATTATGACTTAAGCATGTGACTGGACCACGTAACTCAACTGTACGCAGAGGCCTGCACACCACAATGCAGGCAACCATTTGGCAACGCTCGGACCGCAGCATTCCTGGATGCCTGCACCTTGGCCCCTGGTGTCAATGAGAATTTTCTTGGTTGGCAGCAGAACGTCACCTCATTACAGGGAATACCTAAGTGCAGTGAACTTAGTTCTAAATTTTGCTTCAATTCCATAATTTGAATTTTCCATCATAATGCATCAAGTCGCTGTCGTTTCAAATTATGTGTAAATCTTGAGGCAAATTCACGTTCAGTGATTCAAAATAATCATTCCATTTCTGGAGATAATCAACCTCGTGCAGAAATATAATCAACCTCGTGCACAAGTATTCAAGCTTTCAATGGAACAGACACATAAACATTTTCAATTACGTGCATAATTCATTGAATCTACAAACCACGTAGGACCTATGTGTAGTGAATTAATAATAATGCAAAATAAACTTAACGACAAATGATCAATGATAATGGTCATTGAAAATACGGCTGAAGCCGGCACACGTGCCCCTGCATCCCAAGTGTCAAATGCAGTGTTAAATTAAACATGCGATAGGAATCATTTCTATCATCAGTGCACTCCACGCCTGCCCAGTAGTCATGATAATTTCAGTGATGATTCATAACATTCATCTGTGTGTTTAGCTTTAAGATTATCATTACATGCACGAACGCCGCGGCAGCTGCGCAGCGCAATCACGATAACGCAGCAGAAGGCCATTGCACAACTTTTCAATAAGGCTGATGCAGGCCACACTGCTCAAATTCAGTCGAGTTCAGAGCCTTGAACTGTGACGGCAGCGCATAGAGCGGCAATGCAGCACTAGTGGCAGCTTGGCAACGAAGCACAAAGCTAACGTCGGTCAAAAACCCTCACAGTTCTCAACAACCCACCAATATCGAACAACCCACTAATAATATCAAATTATTTCACTTAGTCGAAGAAATATTCTTGTTGGTATAATTCACATGTGTTTCAGTGGTCGTGAGTGTCAACATGTTAAATATAATGTATGCAAAAAACACTGAGAGATTTCCATTCCACATGTGCTAGGAAACAGGAAATTCACGAATTGCATGCCTTTTGTCATTGCATTTAATTTCACGGAGAAAATACATAGCTTCGTTAAACTGCATTGGGCTAATAGCCAGGTACATTTGTGTGTTCATTTTTGATAGAAAACCTAGAATATCTTATATAATTTTATTTTTTCATCATCTCTACCTTATGAGTCTTTTAATGACATGTCTCGGTTCAATTTTAATATTATTGCATGCACGAATGCCGCGGCAGTTGCACAGCGCAAAATATCACAATAACGCAGCAGAAGGCCACTGCACGACTTTAAATAAGGTTGATGCGGACCACACAGCTCAAATTCAGTCAAGTTAAAAGCGTTGAACTGGACGGCAGCGCGGCAACGCAGCACTAGCAGTAGTATCGCGGTAACATGGTGCAGACAGCCAGAGCATGCTATTCGGTCACACACTCGGCAGGCATTGCCCAAGCAGCGAGACTAACAACCGAAAGCAGGTGGTAGACACTCCCCTGCCCGCAGATCACCGCTCTCAGCAGCAAGGCCAAGCGGCAGGGCAAGCACGACACGCAGCGTCCAGCCAAGGGACAACACAGACAGAGAGACACCGCGAGTCAAACCTATTTGTCCAGCGGGACAGAGACAGAAAATTTGCCAACATCACTGCGTTAGAGGAAACGACTCGCAGCACATAATTAATAAGTGTTCAGATCAGCCAAGCACAAGCATTGGCGACCGAGCCCCTAGTATTGAAATTGACTGTCCAGTCAAGTACAGTGCCGAACGGTGCATCAATTGTAACTGTGTTAACTTAATTAACATAAATGCGTTACATCAGAATTGATAATTGTAGCGTATGTATTATAATGTTTGCATAAGCGTTCATTATAATACATATCGTGACTGTTCAGACTCTAAAATAAATACGAATCAGAGCGTTCAAATCTTAATTCAGTGTCATGGCGATTTAAATTGAACAACGTCTATAATTGCACAACTGCGAATTCCGAAATTTTTCATACCGTTCATTCTCAGTACAATTCATTTCAGTTTAATCCAAATTCTGTTTTTAAATTTAAAATCCAAGCGTATGTAAATAAGTCAACATAGTGAAAACCGACGAAAACGTTCCACCACCGCCGGTGGCGGCACCGAAAACGCCGATTTCGGTCCAGCTTCCACCGTTCAATACAAGCGATGAACCGTTATGGTTTGCGCAGGTCGAAACGTTATTTGACCATCAAGCGGCATGAGACCGGTGGGTCCAATTTAGGGTAGTGATAGATGCCCTAGGACCGGATGTAGCGACGGAAATAAGAAATAATAATATCTTCGCAACCCTCAAAACCGGTCTGCAAAACAGTTACGGACTTTCGTCCCAACAGCGAATTGGAAAATTATTGAGTAGCGAAGAACTTGGAGACAGAAAGCCGTCAGTTTTCTTACGTCAAGTTCTGACATTAGTCAATGGACCAGCCAAGCCTGACGAAACGTTCCTCAAGACGCTCTTCCTCCAAAGACTTCCATCAAATGTGCAAACAATAGTTGCGTTAGCAGTAGACGAGCTAAGCCTGGAGAAATTAGCCCTTCAGGCTGACCGCATCATGGAGGTAGAGGCACGAAACGGCCAATCAATATCACAAATTAACGAACCGGCAACGAACAGCGTCAACGCTTGTAATTTTGATCCGATGTCACTGAAGCCAGCAATGCCAGCGTCGGCACCACAGAGCGAAATAACTCAACTCACGGACATTATCAAACAACTCCAAACGAGCATCACAAGCCTAGCTGCGAAGTACGAAAAGCTAGAGCAATCAGTCCGACATGGAGGCGAAGGCCGCGGTAGAGAGTGCACCGATCGTTCAAAAATGCCGCAACGAAGTCGTTCAAAGCCCCGTGATAACTCTAAATTCGATACGTGTTGTTATCAATATAAATTTGACTCTAAGATCAAAAAATGCGACCTACCTTGCACTTGGACTTCGGGAAACGCCAAACCCAAGTACTAAATGTGGCCATCGATAGAGACTCGGGCAAAGTCAAAGCAAAATTACGGCCGTGAGGATATACTTTACCATGACGCACATTCAATTCTTAATCGACACAGGAGCTTCCCTCAGTTGAATCCCAGCAACCGCACACAGTAGATCCCAGGGCGCAGATGCGATGCTAACAGCTGCAAACGGCAGCAACATTGCCAGCGAAACTCTAATCAATGAGTTAGGACTCCGTAGAGATTTTCAATGGGACTTTGTCATAGCTGATGTAACCATGCCAATTCTATGCATATAATTCCTAACCCACTATGGCCTCACCATCAAATTAGAAAACATGATACTCCTCGATCAGACGACCAGTCTTACTGCGAATGCCACGCGGGCCCAGCTCGATGCTGCGATGCGAATAGTAGGCGATGGCGACCAAATACAGGACAGGTGCAGGGCGCTACTAAAAAAATACTCTGTAATAAACGAACCGGAAACGCTAAAACAATGCCCGCCTCACAGCACGGTCCACTACATACTAACAAACAAGCCACCGCTATTCAACAGGCCTCGACGAATAGCCCCAGACAAACTTGCGATCGCGAAAAAGACCTTCGAAGAACTACTCAGTTTAGAAATTGTGCGCTCTTCAGCAAGCCCGTGGGCTGCTTCGCTTCACCTAGTACCAAAAGGAGAGGGATGGAGGGCCACAAACGATTTCAGGAGGCTCAATTTTATTACTAAAGACGATAAGTACGGATTTCCTCACGTTCATGACTATGCCATACCTGTCAACGAAGCAGACATACCAAAAACCGCTGTCACAACACCTTTTGGGTTATTTGAGTATACTCGATTACCCTTTGGGCTCAAGGGTGCACCCCAAACGTTCCAGAGGTTCATGCACAAAGTGCTCAGAGGCATCGACAATGCGTACGCTTACGTAGATGACGTGTTAATGACAAGTGGATACCGAAGACGACCATTACGGCCACATTGGAGCCGTGTTCAAACGCCTCCAAACGTACGGCCTAGTCATCAACACGACAAAGTGCAAATTTGTCCAGGAATATTTTGAATTCCTGGGCCATCAAATCGGCTAAGAAGGCATCAAACCGCTTCCGAGCAAGGTCGCAACCACCAAAGACTACCCAAAACCGGCGGATATGCACGGTTTGCGTAGGCTTTGGGCCATGGTGAATTACTATCACCGGTTCCTGCCTCACGCCGTCGAAACTTTAGCACCCATCAATGACCTACTAAAGCCCAAGTGTAAAGGCACACCAACTGTAGTAGATTGGACACCTGAGGCAGAGAAAGCGTTCATGCTTATAAAAAATCAACTTGCTAACTATACCGCTTTAAAATTCCCAACAGCATCAGCGCAGTTATCAGTTGTAGTAGATGCGTCAGCGACTGCGACAGGAGCGGTCTTGCAACAAGCGATAGATGGAAGGGTAGAACCTCCCGCATTCTTTAGCAAACATTTTACAAAGACCGAGATTAAATACTCGACGTTCTCCCGCGAGCTACTTGCAGCGTATCTTGCAATAAAGCACTTCAAATATGCGCTTCAAGGGACACAGTTTTGTCTCTACTCCAACCATCAGCCCATAACAAAGGCGATTCAAGCTTCAAATTTGGACAGGCACTCCTCCCGCGAGGCGAGGCATCTGTCCTACATTCTTGAGTTCACTTTGAACGTGCGATACATCTGCGGTAGAGATAACGTAGTAGCCGATGCGCTCAGTAGAGCCAATGCGATAAATGTGGTCGCGGACCCAGCAATAACACTCGAAGAACTTGCCAACGCACACCTCCACGATGAGGAATTAAAATCCATGGTCGAATTCGAGGCTTTTCAAAAAGGCGAAGCATACTCATACAAACTAGTTTGCAGAAATTACATCGCCTACGAATTTTTGCTGTCTTAGTCACAACCGTTCATTTCGAAATCAATGCGCGAGCGGTACATAAAGTTTCAGCACGACCTCGCCCATCCCGGTACTAGGTGAGCTGTCCAAATGATTGAAGCCAAGGCATTTTGGCCAAACATGAGCAAAATCATTCGCAAACAAACTCATATGTGTCAAAGTTGTCAGTCGGCCAAAATACCTCGCTACAATAAGGCACCTCTTCAACATTTTGCACCAGTCTCAGACCGTTTCAAAGCGGTCCACATGGACATTGTTGGCCCGCTCCCGTACAGCAATGGCTACCGTAATTTACTGACTATAATAGATAGATACAGCAGATGGCCCGAAGCAATACTGATAGTGAACACGACTGCAGAAACCGTAGCCAAGGCATTCCTAATGAACTGGGTTGCCAGGTATTGTGTAACCGAAACACTGACGACAGATTGCGGTGCCAATTTCGGTAGCCAAATAACAACCACATTATGTAAATTTCTTGGCATCCAAAAAATTCGCACCACTTCAAATCATCTTCAGAGCAATGGAATCATCGAATGATTCCATTGCACTCTCAAATCAAGCCTCAAGTGCCAACAAAATCCGCAAGATTTTTACACAAACCTCCCATGAGTTCTGTTAGGCCTGCGCACGGCATCCAAAGCAGAGCTCAACTGTTCTGTGTCAGAAATGTTGTATGGTTGCACACTACGTGTCCCAAGGGATCTCGTTGAACCCACGGACAACATTGATTTAGCTCCAAACAAATTTGCCATAAATATACGCCACGCCATGGCACGCTTAAAATCCAGTGCTCCAAAATGGACCCCAATCAAGGGCAAAATTGATGAAGCGCTCCAAACATGCACGCATGCATATATCAGGGTTGATTCGGTACAGCGGCCGTTGACCAGATCTATGAAGGTCCGTTCCGCCTAACCAAACGAGGCGCAGAAGTATTCAAGTTAATCCGCAAAAATAAATCGGAAACTGTCTCCGTAGACAGACTAAAGGCAGCGATAATGTTACCCGAGACCGCAGAAGACAGCTCGAGTGTAACTTCAACTCCAAATCAATTCTCCAGGAGCACACATGTGACGCTTCATGAAGTGCGCTTCAGTAAACCGTTAGCGCTCGCAGACACACAACCACCAGCGCAGCACGCCGATAGCGCGACAAACAACCCCCTAAGAACATGTGTCACTGTAGAGGTCCTCAATTGTCACTACATTATCCTAATAACCCTGATTGATTTTGGAAAGAAATTAAAAATCTAAAACCGAAAGATAGCTCTGTTTCTTAATCTGTTAATGGCATAACAGGGCCGAAAAATATTGCTGATATGTGGCGCGACCATTTTCAAGGTATCATGAACAGTGTCAACAACGACACTGACTCGTTTTTTGTTAATGAAGCCCTCATTCGGAATAGTGATGATGATGATGTTTATATGTGGGAACTTGGGACCGCTGTCAAGAAATTAAAAAATGGCAAAGCTGTGGTAAAGGATGGTGTACCTGCGGAAGTATTCAAGTATGGTCCTGTTCAGCTACTTCATGTCTTGTCTATTTTCTTCACTGGCTGCCTCAAACTTAATTACCTTCCTAAGTTACTAATATATGTTGTTGTAAAACCTATAATAACATCGAAGACAAAATGTGCGACCGATAAAGATAACTACAGACCAATATGAATTGCTACTGCTGCAACAAAGTTACTAGAAATTGTTATCCAGAACAGGCTTGACGACTGTCTGAAAACAACGCAAACCAATTTGGGTTCAAGCCTCAGCATGGGACGGAAATAGCTATCTTCATATTAAAGCAGACGATTAATTACTTTGTCAGTGGAGGGTCACCTATGAACCTTTGTTTTTTGGATGCGAAAAAATCATTTGATCGTGTCAATCACTAAACACTGTTCAGAAAACTTATTGAAAGAGGGGCGCCAATTCACATTGTTAAGCTACTAAAGTACTGGTACCAGCAGCAGGAATGTGCAATACGACGGGGAAGCACATTGTCAAATACGTTTCGAACAACTAATGGTATAAGGAAATGATGCCTATTCTCGCCTCTCATTTTCAATGCCTATGTACATAGCTTAAATGACCGACTATCTCTAAGCCGTGTTGGGTGTCACATTGACGGATGCCGTGTTAACGAAATTACTGCTGTGCAGACGACATGGTCCTTCTGGCCCCACATGCCGATGCTATTCAGACGATGCTAAATATTTATGAGACTGAGGCCGCGAAACTAGACATAGAGTACAATACCAGTAAATCAGAGTGTATGCTAGTGAAACCACCCAACCAGAAGTTCCAGTCCAGAACGGACGGGGTACTTAGCGAGACCCCGCTGGAGTATGTGGTCAGTTTTCTTCACTTGGGGCATTTAATAACAAATAATCGGAGTGATAATGAAGGTATCAATAAACAACACCGGAAGTAAAATGCGGTTGGCAACCAATAAGAAAATTCAATTTTTGTACAACGGATGTTAAGATGCAGCTTTTCAAAACGCACTGTTATCCTATATACTGTAACTCATTGTAGCGTAAATTTACCAGGGGTACTATGAGCAAACTGCGAGTAGCATACAATGACATTCAGGAGACTGGTGGGTGTCCAAAGAAGAACGCGTGCTAGCCTAGTACTTGCAGAATATGGTGTTGATTGCCTGAAAGTACGAACAAGAAAAAGTGCATACAGCTTCCAGGAACGAATTGAAAACTCAAATAATTCCTTCCTGGAGATACGAACTATCTCCACTTAAAGAACGATGGGACAGAATACTGCATGTGCAGGAAGATCCCAATAATAATAGGAATAATGTTTGACTACGTGCGGGTGGCTGTCAGGTTGACATGCGACCCCGAGGATGTTAACTGATAGGTGTCTCTATACTAAACCTCTCAGACATTGTGTTTTGCATACATACTCATGTGGA
>SDVV010030249.1:0-11699 GCA_016164225.1 Gammarus roeselii | reverse complement strand
ACGCATAAAAACATATATACATTTTTATATGTATAATGATACATTGAATATCGATAAACCTACAATGTATGAATATTTTTAAGTAAGGAATACATGAACAATGAATTGTGATATCTAAATGTGCCAAGGTGTTGTAAAATAGGCATATGAAACATGTCAAGTGTACAAAAAGGTAACTTATGCGACATAAATGATACGGGAAGAAAATTTTCACTTAGACTGATAATCTCGCATGTTCTCATCATAAGAGTTGGACTGGCGTCTGCCGTAGTACATAAAGAGAGTAGGGCGTGCAGCTGTCGCAATATAACAAGAGTAGATTAGATGAGATTAGAATAAGGAAAATAAACGAGCACCAGTGCTCGTGTCGAGTGTTTCCTCTGAATGAAGTGAAAGAAGAGTGGGGATAGTCAACGAGGCTTTAGAAGTACATGCACACATACAGAAAAAGGAAGATTGTAAGGACAGAAGGGAGAAGGACCACCACTACTGTCACCACTACTGTCACCACCAGTTAGGTTGTCTTGTTCAGGAACGGGGCGAACAAGAAGCGAAGAGAAAGATTTTGGTTCCAGGCGGTCGCATCTCAGACGGTCGAGCAGAGACGGCCACGCCCATACGCTCAGCGGACTGACTCCCACTTTTCCTCGAGCGCGAGTCTGTCGGCTTGCCCCAGAGGTTGGGTCAGACGGACTCCAATTAGGTATTGAGTCTACTTCCAAAGGAGCATATGAGAATTAAATTTCGACAATTATGTGCACATTTTGGAGAGCAGCACACCCAGTTGCCCGGGTAGGGGTCCTCCCCCATGTGCTCAGAAGATTAAATCTTCTCTACGCAAGCGGTTCCTTGTAGGCTGTCGCACTTCAAGGTGAGACGTCGGAGTGACATCTCCTAGGGATAGACTTGCTCTTCGCTGGTCTAGAGTCTTGGCCGGCATTTTAAAAAAATTCGTGAAATTTCGATAAGTGCAAATGTAGGGGAGCTCCACGCTAAATTTTCTGAGAGTGGTTCTCCCAAGTGTTCAGAGAAGTCTCTGAACACGTGTGGTTGGTTCTACAAGAGCGTTTCATGTGAAATGTCAGAAGGATATTTCCTAAAAAAAAGTTGCTAATGGCAGCTCCCGATTTTAGTCAAATGACCCATACTTTCAAATTTGTTCAATAATTTACGCAAAATTATATATAAAAAAGGCAAGAGATCAGTATTTACATTTTGAATTTAGACAATAGTCAAGGGGAAATACAATGTTTTAAATTTTGACAAGCATCCAGGGTAGAATTTAATCCGGAAAAGAGCCAACTATTTTAAAATTATGACATTTTTCTTGACATTGCTGCATCAGGTCACCCGAATCTGTACTACAGAAGAGAAGGTAGTTAGTTATCCACATTGTACATGGGAATAAATTTTAAGGTGAGATGTCTGAGGGGCATCTCCAGGGATTAGTTTGCACTGGGTGCTATTTATAATTTCAATATGCTTCAGGTGAGATGCCAGCAGGACATCTCCATGAATATTTCATATTTCAGGTGAGATGTCAGAGGGATATCCAACAAATATTATTTCACTAGGTGACCGGTGCATACTGCCAAGCGAAAGCGTACGATTTGTTATATATTTTGAAAAATTAATATTATTGCAGGGTCCTTGAAGGCTGACGCACTTCAAGGGGTGACGTCAGAGTGACATCTCCTAGGAAAGAGTTGCTCTTGGCAACTCCTGAGTTTAGTAAAAAAAAACATGTATTTTAAATCGTGAATAACTGGTATTCTTGCAAGTTTTAGTCCATGAATGACACGAGTATTTAAATTTGAAGATATGTCAAGTCAGAGAAAACAAAGGTTTTTAATTTTTCATCGATTATCGCAAGATTTGTTCCAAAAAACGCATGAACAGTTACCGCAGATTTAAATCCAGAAGAGGCAATCAACCGGTATTAGCTCGGACATCTGCAAGGAATGGGTTAGTAGGTGAGTGTCTCTCTGCACCATGCTGCAACAGGGTCACTCCCGGATCTGTACTACAGTAGAGAAAAAAGACTGTTAGTTCATTCAAAATGTACAGATGGGTCAAATTAAAGGTGAGATGCCGGAAGGGCAGGTGCATTAAATGCACTATTTTCAAAATGAGATGCCAGAAGGGCATCTCTAAGATCTATATACGTTTCAACTGAGATGCCTGAAGGGCTTTATGTATTTCAAGGGAGATGCCAGAGGGACATCTTCAAGAGGTGTAACCGGCGCTGCTTCGCTATTATTAAATATAAAGTATTTGTAATTTTTTTTCATCCTCACACGAAGGGAAGAAGAGGAAAAAAAGAGAGTAGATTTGTGTCGACAGTGTCTTTCCATAGGAAGGTATTCACTGATTCAACAGATGGATGTTTTTATCCCATTTCTCTCCTTTATTTTCTCTCCTGACAGGGAGAGTAGAACAGTACGAATAAAAATACCATTGCGTCAGCAAGTTCTCACTGTAGGAGGATACTCTTTGCCTAACCATGGATGATATCTGTCGAATCTACGTCGTACCATATGGAGAGTTGAGCGAGTCCTCCTCATGGGGCGGTTTCGATTTTCGCATATCATGGAGTGTGGGGCTAGGCCGCCGTTGCGGCTCATCGGTAAGCGTCGCTGGGTCACCAGCAGACTTCACCCGCAAATGTTTGTCGAATCTACGTCGTAAATAGAGTTGAACAACGCTCTCCTCCTGGTGCGGTTTAATTTTCGCATAGAATGCGATGTGGGGGTGAGCCGTCAATGCGGCTTCACTGCTAGCGCCGATGAGTTGCCACAGATTTCACCCGCTCTGATTCGTAATTGTTATCTATCTTTCCACATTTTCTGCTCTCTTTTTTTCTCCCGCAGGGAGGGTAGCAAAGGGAAAAAAAAATACCATTGGGTCGACAAGGTCTCTCCATAGGAAAATACTCATTGCCTCAACAATAGATGATATCTGTCGAATCTACGTCGTACCGTAGAGTTAAATTTTCGAGTATCGTGGGGTGTGGGGGTGAGTCAGCGGCAGAATTCACTATCACTAGTCGGTACTTTTGGCTATCGCTCTCCATTTTTCTTCTTTCTTTCCTCTCCCACAGGGAGAATAGAAGAGTGAAAAAGAAAATAAAATCGTGTCGGCAAGATTTTTCTATTGCCTTCAGCAATGGATGATACCCATAGAATCTAGACCGTATCACAGAGTTGAGCAGGAGCTCTCCTCTTGGTGCGGGTTTGATTTTCGTTTATTTATCATGGAATGTGGTGACGAATGCTGGCACCGTACCACATATGAATACTAAAATAAAGAGTAAAAAATATATGGTATCCCTCCAAGTCTTCACCGCCGCATCGAGTTGGGCAAGCCCTTCTCTGAGGCGGTGTCGATTTTCAGGATACCATAGTCCCTGCATCTGCTTGTCCCGTTAGGACAGCAGACGGCCTTGTAGGCTAACGGGATGGGTGAATGCGAGTACCGTTACGGGCTCACACCCAGGACCGGTGGCCCTGGCTTGGGCTTAGGGGTTGATGAGAGTCTCCGTAACACCTCTTACCCGGTGAATTCTTAGAATGATAGGTCTCGAGATATTATCAGTCAGTCTGTACTTGCAATGCAGTATTATCAGTCTGCATGTACTTGCAATGTTAAAGGAAGAAAGCGTTTTGTTCCGATTTGGAGTTTTTCAGTCGCTTGAGTTGGTCAGCAATAGCAATCATTTCATTGTTACTAATAATGAAATTATGAGTAATAATTAACAACTACTACTACCAGCGACATGATATTATTGTTACTAATAATGGATTTATTAGTAGTAACAGCTTGAATTGTAAAGAGAGCCGTGTGATGCTCCTTCCCTATATCCCTATAATTATAATCTCGATTGCTCCTGGGAAAGTCGTGTCGTTCTTAGGTTAAACGAGTCGCGTAGCCCAGGGCTTGTCGAGCGTGTTCTTGAACGCATTCACGGATTCAAAGCCAACTACCGCAGCTGGTAAGTCGTTCCAAATCCGTGAGATTGCGATCGGGAAAGGTGTTGTGCTATAGTCGTAGCGAAACGTTTTTCTACAAGTTTCACCCCATTGTATCGGGTACGAATGTTGTGGTCCCTGTCGAAGAGGCCTACAGGACTCACGTTGTTGAATCCCTTCAGGTTTTTGAAGGCTTCAATGAGCTGGCCCCTTAGCCTTCGCTGCTCAAGGGTGATGAGGCAAGCCTTTTTAAGCCTATCCTCGTAGCTGTGGTGGCGTAGCGTCAAGATGAGCTTAGTTGTACGATGTCCCCCTTCATGTGTGGAGACAAGAATTGGACTGCATGCTCGAGGTGGGGATGGACTAGGGACGTGTACAACGGCAATACAATGTCCTTTGTTTTGCAGAGGAAGTTACGGGAGATGTAACCAAGGTTACGGCTAGCTATCTTGTAACTTTCTTCGACGTGCGCTTCCCATTTCATATCTTTGGAGATGAGGACGCCCAAGTCTCTCTGCTGGTCAAAAGTTGCAAGATCGCTTCCTGCCATCGTGTGGTTGAAGTTGACATTGCGACACCCCATGTGCATAACTGTACATTTTGCAACATTGAAGGGCATCTGCCACGCTTCCGACCGTAGGACGAGATTTTCGAGATCTTGTTGAATCTCAACTCTGTCTCCCTCCCTCCATGCTGCATGGCAGAGCTTCGTGTCGTCGGCAAATTTCCATACCTTGGACAGAAGCCCCGCATCCATGTCGTTTACATAGAAAAGGAAGAGGATAGGACCCAGGGCACTGCCCTGGGGCACCCCAGAGGAAACAAGGGCCCACTCGGACAAAGCCTGGCCGATGCTGACTCTTTGCTTGCGTCCTGTTAGCCAGGCGCGCAGCCAGCAAAGTACGTTGCCACCAATGCTGAGCTCATAGATTTTCTGTAACAGTCTCCTTTGCAGCACCTTGTCGAAGTCTTTTTGGAAGTCTAGCTAGATGACATCCACTGCCTTGCGGTATATAAAGAAGTTAGGGCTGGCAGCTGTCGTAGTACATGAAGAGAGTAGGGCTGGCCGCTGTCGTAGAACTTAAAGAGAGTATGACTGTCAGCTGTCGTAGTCCATAAAGAGAGTAGAACTGGCAGCTGGCGTAGTATATAAAGAGAGTAAGGCTGGCAGCTGTCTCGGTACGTAGAGTAGGGCTGGCAGCTTTCGTAGTATATAAAGGGAGTCCGGCTTTGATTTTTTTGCGACTGAATCTACTGCCGTCCTCCTTCCCAGTACTGAGGCTGATAGGCTGTTGGTCGCCTGTTTTTGCGAGGGATATTCCCAAGTAAAATATTTCAATGTACAATCAGAAAATTATTTAGCGATGGGTTGACGTACCGTCCGAGGGTTGGGTTGGCGTAACGTCCGAGGGTTATATGCGCTGTCGTCATTGACTCCATTAAACTGTCATTGTTGGCTAATCTAAAGTTAGGGACTACATCACGGTTTGATGACTCTGGCAACTCGAGCTCTATCATAAAACGGATACAGTTGTGGTCGTTAGTCCCGAGTGGCTATCCCACTTCAACGTTCGTGACATGAGAGTCGCTTGCATTAAATATAAGATTAAGGAGTCTTCGCTATTTGGGTTATAATCTTATCGTCTGCAAATTCAAATAGATGTCTGCCGGTGACAGTGCATACGTTTGTTTTGCAATCAATATCAGGGATATTGAAGTCTCTAAGCCCAAAACTATGTTGTGTTGTGATGACAACGACGGGGGTGTTGTAAAGATCAATATCATCTTCAACCTTGCTTTTTGGGGTTCTATGGACGAGGGTGATTTGACACTTTTCATGTTTACTGACTACTAGAGTTGATACTATGTCGTATCTGCTGCTTTAAATAGTAACTTCTTATACATGCAGAATATATTTTTCACGTTCTCTCGGCCTTGTCTATCGTTGTGAAATAGGGAGTAATTGGGGAGAGTTCATTCGCCTAAATAATTTCTGGAGCTCAATTTCCTCCCCGATTCTGTGGGTGCTATTATATGTCAATATTTTCGTTCAATGCATCGATACCAAATTCTTTGACGTGGCCTGGGAGACTTCCAGCGTTTACGTAGTAATATTTGAAAGTACCGGTACTCACATTACCTTGATTTTCTTGACTTTAACTGCTTCTACTCAGAGGCAATGTGTCTGAGGCAAAAAAAAAATTCGCTTACACGGATTGTACCAGCGGGGCAGCGACTACTGCCTCCAACCCCGACTAGATTGATGTCAGGAATTCTTCGGCTAAGACCTGCGGTGATGTCTTGCTGGGCTGTTGTTTTGGTAGTGTATCTAGTGTTGGCATGGACGGAGGCCGTTATGTCATGACGCCGGGCACTGCTGGCCGAGTTGTGGGTTGGATATCGAGTAAGTGTTTGCACTTTTTTTCAGTGACGAGATCAGCGCCAACGTTCATATGAATGTTTTCGAGGGTATTAAGTCCATACGTGTTTATGTGAGTCTTGTTGGTGATTCTATTCAAGTCATAGTACTTTTTTGGGTCATCATCGTTTCCCTATGATCAGAGAAATGATTTTCTTTGCTTCGCAGAAAGTTGCTGGGCGATTGTTAAGATCTTTCATCTTGCTTTTAGTGTCAGGAAAAACCTCAAAATCATATTATTTAAGATCCCATTTGGTGATGAGGTTCCTTCCCAAATGAATTTGTTCAGAGTATATTAAATGATTGACTTTGGCTTCCTCACTGGAGGGTGTTATTGCATGTTGAACGATTTGCTAATCTTTAGGACATATGAGGATACACACACAATCAGGGTCCTTTAATTCACGACAGGGGGTTAGTTAAGGTGTCCCCCTTGTTGTGGATGGATGATGATCCATTTTATAGATCATTGACACTTTATTTTAGTATTTAGTATTTCTTCCTGTATGGGCTCCAATATTTTTTTAGGCCCTTTTTTCATGGTGATAATTTTTGTACTAGTTATAACATTATACATCGTTAGACGCCCGCAGGGGTCCTGGGGGGATTCGCGCAACGACTTCGCGTTGGGAGCCCCGGTGGAGCGCGAAAGAAACTTCTACTGCTCTACGTTGAACCTACTCTGTATCTACGTTAAACCGACCTGGTATCTATATTAAACCTACTCTGTATCAACATTAAATCTACTCGATATCTATGTTAAACCTACTCTGTATCTACATTAAATCTACTCGGTATCTACATTAAATCTACTCGGTATCTGCGTTAAACCTACTCTGTATCTACGTTAAACCTACTCTGTATCTATGGTAAACTTACTCTGTATCTACGTTAAACCTCTGTATCTACGTTTAAGCTACTCGGAATTTACGTTAAACCTGCTCGGAGTCTGCGTTGAACCTAATCGTAATCTACGCTGCACCTACTTTGCCACTCTTCAATTGCCCTACGGGGGAGTTTGCATTAACTTCGCGTTGGGACTCTGGTGGAAAGAGAAAGCAACCTCTACTTCTTCTCTTGAGGTGTCGCTCTTCTGATTTTGAAAATGTCCTAAGATTTCCTTCGTCTTCTTTATTTCCCTCTCAAGATTTGCATACGGGAAATTTTCTGTGTGGGCGCAGACCTCCGGCATGGGATCCCGTTTCTAGCGTGTTCTTCGTTTTTCGGGCTTGTCTGTTGACCCTAGGTGCATTATAGACCAACGCGCTAGTCTGTCGGTGCACCCGTGATTGAATTGAGAAACTCCTTCAGGATGCCCAATCCGCACTCATCGACGGTGCTCTCTGGAATCTCGCCCTTACTGAATAGTCGACAAAGTGAACACACTTCGAAGCGTTGTCGAGACAACGGCAAAATGGAGTCGCTCAAAGCGGACTTGTTAGTTGTAGTGTCTCGCTTCAGAGACATCTTCCCCGAGGCTGCAACCTAGTCAAGAGCTGTACAGTGACCCCGTCCCTGAGACTACAAGTAGTCAAGAGCTGTCCAGTGACCCCGTCCCTGAGACTGCAACCAGTCACGTACTGAAGGTGGCTCACTGTCATGTGATGGATGGTTGACAGTTGACCAAGGATAGGTAGGCCACAATGATTTTAATTGGAATTGATAAGAATTAGGTACGACGCCACAGGGGTAAAACAATTCTTTATTAATGAAAAAGATATTTCCCCTTTAGCTAAGGTCAATGCTGTGATAACTATTTACTTCCCTTTGGAAAAATCCCTCTATTGTTAAGTATTTGCCGGTCTGAATCAATCTCAGAAGAGTGGACTATTTGTTTCATTTGCCATTGATTAGTCAAATATATGTTTCTCATTGTCTTGTAGTAGGGTCATGGTATAGTCATCAATTTACTACACTTAGTTAATCTCAGTGGAGTCAACTATTTTCTTTTCTTTGCCATGTAGTAGCGGTCGCTGTATGGTCACTCACTTACTTCCCTAAGTAGGTCTCAGTAGTGACAGCTATTTGCTTCCTTAGCATCTTCATTTTATGTTCTAATTACAAGCCAGTTGACGAGCCTCGCGAGCCAGTCTCGCTCGTCTCCATGCAGGCGAGGGAGGAATGTTTCGCGGACCCATGAGATAAATGGCTGCAAGACGGATGGTCTGGAGAGGCAGGTTGGTCTGCGGAGGAAGGTTAGTCGTTAGCAGAAGGATGGTCTGGAAAGAAAGGAGAGTCGGGGACTGGTCAGGGGAGGATTGGTGGTTTGGGAAGGAAGGATGGACTGAGGAGGATGGGCCTGTCTGTGTAGGAATGTGGAGATAGTCTGGAGTGGAGGGTTGGACAGGCGAGAAAGAAGGATGTTCGGGGGTGGAAGGAAGGACCTTAGAATGAATTTGGTTCGAAAAGGAAGGGAAGTCTGGGAAGGAAGGAAGGATGGTCAGAGGTTAAGGATAGACTAGAGAGGAAGTTTTGACAGGGGAGGAAGGGTGATCTAATAAAGAGGAAGGCTTACAATAATCAATGCACACATGACTTTAAACCATCTTTTACTCGAGAATTGACCTCAGGTTTCATTCAACCGATTTTCTCTACAAGAGATCCTTGAAACCCTAAACAGGCTCCATAAACTATCCGTTTAGAAGAACACTGATTTCGCTCGCATCGTCATTTCTCCAACATATTATTATTATACTGTTGCCCATAACGAATAGCAGCTTCCGACTGACTCGACCACCAGTTCCGCTTAAGAACTACAATCCTAGACCCGATATACTTGCTTCTGCCTCCCTGACCACTCCATCCATGAAGAGATTTAACAGCGAGGGATTCATAACGAAACCTTGTCTATATCCCACTCAAATTGAGAACCAGTCCCTCACCCTGCTTCATCCTCTGACAAATGCTCTCGTAACCATAGAAACTCTGAACCACTCCTGTCGTCCCATCATAGGCCTATCGTAGGCCTATCCATGATCCATAAGTGACCAGACTGCATTTCTGTGCGCCAATTCTCAAAAAGACCTCTCACTGCAAAAGTTTGATCTGTTAACCCTTTCTACTCGAAAACCCACTCTACTCCCTGTACTAATCCTACTCATCAGTACCCTCACGTACAACTTACCCAACAAACACATCAAGCTAATACCAAGCAAATTGCTGCGAACATTTTTTATCTCATTTGCCCCTACATAGCGGACCATGCCCCCACTGCGCGCCATTTAATCGGGCACTCCAAACAGAAAAAAAAATCACTACCCTCTTCAACCATTTGACTACCCTTACTTTACTGTTTTGGGAACAGTTGCAAGGCCGTCCAAGCCAGGCCTTTTCCTGCTTTCATTCCCACTGCTACATCCTGCACCTCGTTCTTAGAAATGCCCGCTACAATTATTGCTTCTCAAACCTTTCCATAATATTCGTAAGCGATCTCGATATAAGCAAGCTCTCGAACATCCGCAAGGGGGAGAATACAAACAGAAATTCAGTTTCACCAGATCCAATTGGAAATGAAAAAATGTTCATTGGTCAGAAAAGTGGCGCACGAGATACAATGTCGATAAATGTCGAGCTTTGCACACCTGAAGTTGAATAATGAAATTATCTGACCGCATCTCAAGTATTCTTTAGAATTCTAGTCCCCACATCAAAGAGCAATCGTTGTTAAATTAGCGATGCTGCCACGTAGAATTACCACCGATCCCCTTGCTGCGCGACACATAGTACGATGACAGTCTTGGAGACATCATCGAAGAGGAGACACGATGGTAGAGTGGAAGTTGATGATGAGTAGGTAAAGCAGCTGCCGAACGAGCTTTTCCACTTTAGATACAAACAGAGGGACCAGGAATAATGGTTACAAAATCGCTCGAAAATGGTTCATATTCGACATTATGCGATTCTTTTCACATATAAAATTGTCTGTGAACGAAACAAGTTTTCAAGGGATGTGGTAAGCAGCGACAATCGAAACATTCAAGCCACCGCAAAACAAATTCTGAAGAAACCGCTCATTGGTTCCGGGTGGAGCACGTTTCAGAAGAAGGGCCCGGCATTAATGCCGTAACTACTGCACACCAGGACGGCCGGCGCTGGTGCCGGTACTACTGCACACCAGGACGGCCGGCATTAGTGCCGGTACTACTACACACCTGGACGGCCGGCATTAGTGCCGGTACTACTGCACACCAGGACGGCCGGCATTAGTGCCGGTACTACTATTCACCAGGACGGCCGGCATTAGTGCCGGTACTACTGCACACCAGGACGGCCGGCATTAGTGCCGGTACAACTGCACACCAGGGTGACCGGCATTAGTGCCGGTACTACTGCACACCAGGACAGCCGGCATTAGTGCCGGTACTACTGCACACCAGGACGGCCGACATTAGTGCCGGTACTACTGCACACACCAGGACGGTTGCAATAGTGCCTGGCATTGGCACTAGCACGGCTAGAATGGCCCCGTCTCCATTGGTTCAATGGGGGAAGAAACCAAGGCAATCTCAAATCAACATCGTGGATGTCTTTCTCTTCAGTTACTGATTTGAGTTGTTTCAATAGCATGGTTAAATGTTATTTCTATTCTTAACCTTTCTATTTCTTGATCCTTTACTAGAGATACTACACAAAAGATATATGGTGCCATTTGAACATTTTTTGAACCAATCTTGCGATTATTGAAAGGCTACCTGGTTTGAACCAGAAGGGATGCTGTTGTCTTCTGACACTTGTAAAATGTGGTAAGCCTTTTCTCTTCAGACCCCCATCCACCCTCGAGTAGGCCCCCATCCACCCTCGAGTAGACCCCCATCCACCCTCGAGTAGACTTTTTTTTTTCCGGAGACATTTCTGTATGTGCATAAACGGTACTATTGTAAATAATATTTCGCTCCATGTAATCCGAACCGGCGGCCCCTAGAGATGAGCAGTTACAAATTCAAATTGAACTTTCGAACGATAGGTAGCTCCCAGCTTTGACAGAGGCCAACTCGACGAGAATATAACTTATTGAATCATATCTACCATTTACCGTATCATTTTTAAAAATACAATCATTGTCACATAAGATAATACTGTGCTTCATCTTCTAAAAACAGCAGTATATTAATTCGGTTTCTGTACTCCAGTATGGAATTATTCTGATCGTCAATCATTGGAACATTTCCTAGCGATCACGAAGTGTATATATTTCAGTGATATGTATATATTTTATGAATAACTTATGTAGTCTATTCACCACTTCATCATTTCATACAATGTGTTACATCCATCTTTACAATATGTTTGCGCATTTCGTCATGAAATATGTT
>SDVV010030248.1:0-11699 GCA_016164225.1 Gammarus roeselii | reverse complement strand
ATTCTTTCTTCAGATCCATGAAGGCCCAGAACACATCCTTTCCTTTGGCAAGGTACTTCTCACATACCTGTCTCACTGCAAATATCTGATCGGTACACCCTCTACCACTCCTAAAGCCACACTGTTCCTCTCTAATTGCGCAGTCCGTACTGTCTCTAATCCTTTTGATCAGCACTCTCCCGTACAACTTACCAACAACACATGACAGACTGATACCTCTTGAGTTGCAGCATTCATTTTTATCTCCTTTGCCCTTATATAGCGGAACAATGCAGGCACTGCGCCACTCAATCGGTATCACGCCTGCCGCAAAACACAAGTTCAGTAACCTCACCAACCATTCGACAATCGTTACTCCACCCTTCTTCAGGCCCTCGGTCGCAACTCCATCCAAACCAGGGGCTTTCACTGGGAAAGCCAGGGGTAATTACGGATATCGGGATAATTACGGATTCCCGCTATTGATTGGGAAAGAATGAATTTGAATATAACGTATTGAGCGCAGTTAGAAGTGCTGGAGAGCGTTGTCAGGAAGGTGTTTGATCACGTTGATGTGCAATCGGTCCGGCCCGGGTGAGGTTTCACGAGTGTGGTCGATAGCATATTGTAGTTCATGGAAGGAGAAAGGTTTGTTGTAGAATTCTTCATTTGCAGAAGTGAAGTCGACATGCTCACTTTCTCTTAGGATCTTTTCCCGTTGGAAAGAAGCCGTATAATTCGTTGACTGTGATATTTGGCTGAAAGTCTGAGCTAGTTTGTCCGCGTATGAAGAATAGACAGTGTCTCCGTCCGACAGTATGTGGATAGGTCGCTCGGGCCATGGATTCATCTCACTTTTCCCCACACTTGGGAAAGAGGGGTATTTCGATTGATTGTGTTAACTAATTGGGTCCAGCTTTCTTGCTTCTTCTCCACGCTAAGTTTGTGGAACACGGCAGTTTCCTTTTCCAGGCTACTCGGTTCTTGGGGAGTTCAGATACTGCTGGAGGTGTGCAGCTACGGTCTCGTGTTTGTGGTGTTGTGTAATTATTGTGAGGTTGTCCACGTATGAGCTAATGTGGGTGTTGGGTTCTATCGGAATGGGCAGGGCGTGCATAAAGGCATTGAAAAGGGAGGAGGATAGCACGGATCCCTGTGAGACACCATTGGGGAAGTTGCGGGTTCGTGACTTGTTATTGTAAACAGTGTGTGCATGTCTACCGGAGAGGAAATTAGAAAGCCACTCCTTATAATTTGGATGGATGTGGGTGTTGAGTATTTTGTTTATGAGGACGTGTCTTGGAACTGTGTCAAAGGCCTTACTAATGTCGATAGCGCGTACCAGGGTTCGTTTGGCTGGCTTCTTTTCGTTCAGGCCTTCGTGGATGGTCTGGGTGAGGTTGGTGAGGAGCGTAGTGGTGGAGTGTGTGGAGCCCTGAAACCATGTTGCGTAGGGGAGAGTGGGATGTGTGCATTAATTTTATTTAGAATCTCCAAGATTTTCGAGGGATTTAGGAGGAGGGAAATGGGTCTGTATGAAGCTGGATCTATAGGAACTTTGTTGGGTTTCAGGATGGGCATGATTTTAGCCTGTTTCCAGATGTTGGGTATTGTATTGTGTAGTACGGAAAAGTTAAAGATGTCTGTGAGGACCGCTACGATGTATGGCTTTAGATGTTCAAGGTGAATATATGTTATGCCGTTAGCGCCCGCTGCTGAGGTTATTTAGGTCTGACGGATGGCGGCTATTGTAATGGCTGGTGTGAAGGGAGTTTCTATGTTTGGATCAGTCTGCAATCTGTGTAGCTGTTTGAGTATCCTCCTGTTCTCTGGGTGGTGTGGTAGGTGGCAAGTGTTTGCATAGTGTTTGTTGAGTATGTCTGCTTGTAGTTGGTCTGATGGTATGGTGTGGGTGTTGGGTGGAAGAATTGCCTCATGTGTGTCTATGTGGTTTGTGTTTGTGTTGTTGAGGCTCCTAATGAGTTTCCATAATTTCAATGGCGAGGTTCGGAAGTTGGTGTTTGCAAGCACGTCCCACCATAGGTTCGTCTGTTGCTCCCGGATATCTGCATCTATTTCTGCGGTAAGGATTTGAATCCGAGTGATCCGGTCGTTGGTGGAGGGTAAATTACGTAGGTGGTTTCGCTGCTGAATTTTCCGCTTAATATTGGCCGAAAATTCTGGATTAAAGCCGCGGACGAACCCGGCGGGTATGTGTTGTCTGTCTGCGTGGTTGTGGTTTAGTACTGTGTTGAAGTTTTTTGTAGCTGTACTGATTGGTGTGTACTGGGTGATGTCAAAGGCTAGGAAAGTGATTTCAATTGATGTTGTTTATTCGTCCCAGTCTGCTCTCTTGTAATTACGAAAAGTGTGAGGGGGTCTTGTTGTGGATTGGGGATCGAAGTTGGTAGTTAATGATAATTGGGAGGTGGTCGGATGACATGTCCTGGTAGATCGCCCATTGACAATATAGCGCGAGGTTAGATTAGAGTGTCAAGGTTTTCTAGTGCACTGGAGTCAATGTCCTTCTGGCAGGGGAGCAGAATGAGACGTCGGTTGTGTATTGGGATTGAACGGGTTGCGAGCGGGTGTGTCTGCGTTGTTCAGTGTGATAAGTGTATCCAGATGAGCAACGCGAACACTTTCCCTCCGGTCACCTCTCTGCGAGGCGAACCAGGAGAGATCGCGCGCGTGGAAATCACCTAGAGCGAAGGTGTTAGTGGTTGTGTTGAGGTAGTCTAGGTGGGGCGTATAGTGAGGTAGACATGAACTCGATGGAGGGATGTATATGTTGAATATATTGCTTGTTTTAAGTGAATTAATATGTGTAGTGATTGAAGTTCCAGAATGTGGTCAGAAGGAAGTTGTGCGAAAGTAAAGGCGGTCATTGTTAGGACGGTCGTGGCGAAGTGTTGTGTATCCAGGAAACTTTGGTGTTTTGGAGTGATGTTTAAGTTATGTTTCCTGGAGTAAGGCAATGTGGATGTGATGTTTGTGTTAGAAGTGTTTTAGGTCGACTTGTTTTCCACCAATTCCGTTTGTGTTCATATGTAATATTGTTAGGTGTTTGGCCCTGGGTTGGAGTTGCTGTGGTGTAGCAGGGGGTGGTGGTGAGGCCACATGGTGTGGAAGTGGGGGCGGCGGCGGGGCGAGTGCGGGTCGTGGACAGGTGATACCCTGAGAAGAGGAGCCGCCGTCAGTGAGGCCGACGGACGCACATGAGAGGAGCCCCCAGAAGTGGAGGGGCGTTGGATGTTAGTGCGGGGGGAATGGTGTTATTGTTATTGTAAAGCGGGTTGTTCACAGTGCTGGGTTTTGAGCTGAGTGAGGACACTCAGACTCTGAGAATACAACGTATTTGGGGAGACTATCGGTTTTGGTAATTGAGGCTTCTTGTGAGAGGGTAGCCGAACGTGAGGATTTGCGCAAACAACGGTAGGTCCCATTCCGTAGGCGGTTTTAGAGCCGTCCATGTATATACAGCGATACTATGGGTCTTGCTCCTAGAATACCCTCGAAATTTCTCGTCGGTACGGTGCGTGTTTGTTAGACTAGTTGATTTAGGGTATATTTGCATATCTAGGTTGACCATTGGTGGGTTGATCATCCACGTAGGTGTGTTGATTTAAAGAATTCGGAAGGAGAAGGATGGCTTAATAGCCTTGCGATTGATGTTCAGGAAGGTCAGTAAGTTATCCACGCGTAAGGGAAATGGTGAGCATATACTCTTCACAGCCGCGAAAATGCTATTAACGGAATTGTTGGTGATATGGTCGAGTGCTGGAATGTTGATCAGGCTCCTAGTTTGGGAATAGTATTGTAGTGAAAGTTGGTCGCGCCGGAGCGGAATGAAAGCTCGTTAGTTAGTTCGATCGGAGATTCGATGGGAGTGGAACGGAGACCGCCAGTTGTGATACACACAGCATTGTTTGCAATGATCGAGATGAGTTCGAGAGAAGTTTTGAATGCTGAACTGTAAACAACAGTCTTATAGTCGATGCGTGAGCGAATCATTATTCTGCACAACGTCATGCCGGTGTCAATATCGGCACCGAATTCCAAGGATGTTACCGAGAGGATAAGTTGCACTGACCTTTTGTAGCGGGTCTCCAGTGGGTAGCTATGTGAGTTTAGGGTCCGGTCCAACACAAGACCCAGAACTTTATGGCTTCTTTGTATACTGTGTTGTGAGCGTCAAGGCTGGTTTCAGCCGTCAATGGTATGTTCGGGTGCCACAGGAGGTACAGGAACTCCTAAGGTGCTGAGGCCATATGGTCCTAATACTAGCCGGGTGGCTGCAAGACGGATTAACACTAAACCTGCCCTGCTCCAGAGTCCCAAAGATTCGCCGTCGTACGTTAAGGTGCGGGGGATAATGCCCCCAAACACTTGTTGAGGGGTAAGATGAAGAAGAGACCGAAAACAGATCCCATGCATGAAATCTACACTCAATGCAGGGAATCTCACGCATGAGAACAGCAATAATGGAAAGAAAAAGGAAGGATCGTATAAGAGGGTGGCATAAAAGAGCGCCACTTGATTGTTGTTCGCCACCCGATAAGAGAATGGTTAGGACGGGTGTGGTGTGTTAGTGAGAAAGTCTGCTAGCTGATCGATTTTAAAGATAAAAAAAAAGTAATACCAAGGACGGTCCCAGAGGGACGCCCATTTCCTACGGATAAGATAGCGACGGAGTGTCATAGATCTTGACCTTAGAGGCACGATTCTGCAGAAATTGGTGGATAAAACTTGGCGAAAGGGCTCTCAGGCCCTCGCGGTGTAGATTTTTGATGATGCCATACTTCCAGGTGTAGTCTTATGCTTTCTCTACGGTGAGAAAAATGGAACGCACATGTTCCACTTGGACGAAAGCCGGTCGGATGTCAGATTCTAGTAGTATGAGGTGTTCAGTCGTGGAGTGGCAATTGCGGAAGCCTCACTGAATATTTAAGCCTGTATACAATTCGAGAGAAAGTCGACGATGCTCGGGCTCATAATTTTTTTCATAGTTTTGCAGAGGACGCTGGTACAGCAATAAGGCGGTGTTATCTGGGTAAAAATGGCACTTACCGGGTTTGGGTACAGGGACAGTTACCAATTCCTACCAGAGGTCAATAAAAACAATTTGAAGCATTCTGTTAAACTATTTCGAAAGGTACTCGATAGCAGCCTCAGCGCGATGTTCTAACATATTGATGAGCACCCGGTCTGGCCCAGGTGAAATTTCACGGGTATGGTCTATGTCTTACAGTAGTTCATGGATGGAGTGATTTAATGTCAAATTTAACGTTTTTGAAAGTAAATTCCATACGTTCCTTTTCTCTTGATAATTTATCTTGGTAGTTTGAAGATTGGGCAATCTGAAGGTAGGTTTTACAAGTTCGTCCACTATTTCTGCTCAAGAAGAATGAACGGTATCTGCGTCTGTAAAGATGTGTTAGTTCCTCTGTTACACAAGTTCTCAGTGAAACATTTCATTACTCCCCACTCACCGCCGCAGTTGCTTTTATCCTCAAAAAGCATTATCCCTACCACTTCTCACCGTCTCCGTTGTTCCCGTAAAAAAAATACTCCACTCCTAACCCACTTACGCCGTTGCTCCTGTTTCTATCAAAAAGATATTCCCTCACTCTCCACCGCCTTTGCTAATGCTCTAAAAATCATTCCCCTGACGCCACTCACCGCCGACATTCACAATAACCAACTCACCGCCATCATTGCTCATCTCTTCGTCTTCTGCCTCCTCGGATTCCGATTCAAACCACTGTCGCCATTCACCATGCACAACTCACCGCCATCTTTGCTCATGTCTTCATCTTCGCCATCTTCATCATCTTCTTCATCTTCGTCATCCTCATCGCCTTCGTCCTCCTCGGATTCCGATTCAAACCATTCTAAATCTTTCTGGTCCAGAGGCTTGATGACTCTCCATTCCTCCAACTTATTCAGGTCTGTGGCACACATTCATCAACGGTCACAGGATTAATTAGTCTCAGAGGCAGATGCCAAAAAACAAATTATAAATAAATTTTGCTTTAATTAACATGACACATAAATAATTCGACAACAGACCCTATACTTCCTGTCGGAAACATACCCAGCAGTTGTTGGTCGTGCTCGCACAGTACAACAAATTTTTGACACTTAAACACAAACATTTGATTTAATTTGCAAGTTCCACAATACTCATCATTGGCCTAAGCAACTCGGAAGACCAAATTCCGGTTAAAAGGCCAGGTCAAAGTAGGACTTTACGTGCGCAATTAAACCGTTATTTTGTACTCATAATACCTAACTTTATTACAGATCTCAACACGTATTAGTAGCCACAGGTTAATGCTTTGCGTACCCAACGAGTAGAAGTCATTTAGGGTCAGTTGTTTGTCCCCCTCTTCGTAGAGGCCACCGTAGAGATAGAGAGAGCCCTTCCTGACGGCCACTCCTCCTGAGATGCGCGGTGGCGGGACGAACACACTGCGGGCTGCGGCATTTTTCACTAGGCTCGCCCCGAGCTCGGAAGACGAGGGCTCGTTACTGCTGCTTGCGCCGACTGTCTGGATCAGCTGCGCAGACGAAAGGGAGAGAATTGACACACTAGCATTCAGGGCTGTCTCGCTAAAAATGACTGAGGAGGAAAAGGAACAAGAATTACAGAAGCTGATGCAATAATAAAGAGTGGATTATGACACGAAGAGCGAGAGTTGAGTACAGTGATAAATTGAGCAACTGGCAAAGAGGAGGGAAGAAGTCAACTCCAATAATGACCAATGCAACCAAACCAAGGATTGCCGCAAGCTGGTTGACAGCAACCAGGGGGGGATTGTTCAAGAGGTTAAATCACAATAGTAATTAGCGCAGTTTTGTCTCCAAAATATAATAAACTTAATTACAGTGGCAGGGTTCTCTTGATCGATGGAATTAATGTAGTGTTAGCGCTGAATGCAAAAATATAATAAAGTAGACTTTGACTTTGAGGCAGAAAAGAGAGCGTAGTTCGATGCATGCCATGTGGGATCCTTGAACTGAACACATACTTTCATAGGGCAAGAAAGAAGTCGGGCATCAAAGTGTGTAAGCGAGTTTTTGAGTTTCGCTTCCACCAGAGCCTCAACGCGAGTCATCGCACACTCCACCGTAGGGCACGAAGATTCGTCGATTCTGGTAGGTTTGCACACCTTCGTGCGCGAGGTCAAAAGGACTTATTTTATATACAAGCAGGCTGGTCCGTTCAGGAACGGATGGATTTAAACCCGGCTTGTTCCACACGGCTTCATATAATCATAAAAAAACATGTTTTCCGAAGGCGATTATTTTTTCCGGTAGGTTATTTCAGTGAGAAGGATTTGTAGATTGCACGAGGGGCGTAAGAGGGCTCGTCGGGCTGCAGCGGATGCATTACAATCCATAAGTAAGTGTTTAATACTGATTGCCACCCGATGGCAACAGGGGCATGGTGGCGCGTCCTGTCCCAAACGGTTGATGAATACTTGGTTTCTTCTATTAGAAAACTTGGTTTCCCATTCTTCTAAAGTGGTTTTGACTGCAAGCATCTTTTGTCCACTCGGCTGCCGCAAGTAGTTCCATGACCATGTTCCTTGAGAGTTAAGGATTGGGAACCAGTCACGGTAATGTATGGCGATAAATTGTTCTTGATGGGTAGGGGCCAGTTTAGCGAGGGAATCTGCAAGCTCGTTTCCTCTTATTCCTGTGTGTGTGGACTGCCTGTGCATATTGACCAGGGTGTCTGCAAGCGATCTTTTGTATCAGATGGTGAGCACAGTCTTGAAAAACTTGATGCGAGACAACTCGAGAAGGGTCGTGATGTCAGAGGCACCTCCCTGCCTTCGACGCGCTTGGGAGACGTCGAGGGCGTGCGAAAGGTCGCTGAAGGACGCGACGACCTTGGGTCCCCACAGTGCGTTGGGGTGGTCGGGCACCACGAGAACGCCGCTGTAGCGGTACGTCTCGAGCTTGTGGAGCACCTGGTGGATCAGGTTGTATGGAAGGAACAGGTACATTTCCTTTCACTGAGTCCAGTCGCATTGGAGGGAAACCACGATAGATGCTCGTGGGTGATGAAACGGAGCTGCAAAAAGTGACGTTGTGGTTTCCCGGATACGCGAAGAGGTCTATTTGCCTAGTCCCTCGCAGAACAAAGAGGAGGGCGAGGCCTTGAGGCGTCCGCGTTCACTCCTTTTCTACTGGTAGGAGGCGTGTGAGCCGATCGGCCAAGACGTGCTACGATCCTGGCAGGTAGGTCGCGAGAAGCAAGAGGTGACGGCGCTGGAGAATCTTAGGAGCTGTGCTCCGAACTTCTGCCACGCCGAGGCCTTGTTGGAGCCCAAGTGGTTCACCATGGTTACCTCCGCCCTGTTGTCTGACAACACGCGGATTGTGGTGTGGTGCCAATGAGCTCGTGCCCGCAGCGCATGTACGACGGCCGGCGATTCCTGCGGCGTAACATGGAAAATATATCCCAATGGCGACCAGCGGCCGTCAGACTGCTGGTACGACGGCCGGCGATTCCTGCGGCGTAACATGGAAAATATATCCCAATGGCGACCAGCGGTCGTCAGACTGCTGGTCGCTGTAGCATACAGCCCCCACGCGTCGCCCGATGCGTCCGTCCACAGGAGGTGCTTCGGTTGAGGCATTACGAACGGGACGTGGGAGTGAAGGAAAGCCTCGCTGCTCCAGTGCTGTACTGCGCGGCGGTAAGGATTGTTGAGATGGCTGGGCTTGCTGGATAGGCGCAGGGATCGCGCTGCTAGCACCACTCCGTCGAGGAAGTGGTGAGCATGGCGTAAGTAAGGTGTTCGTTAATACGTATGGCCGAGGGAACTATGAAGCTGTCGAAGCGAGAAAGTTCTGCGGGGAAGTATCTCCGTGGCCATGTCCTTGCAGCGGTCGATGTGCTGTGAGGTCGGGGCGATGGGCCCGGCCTCTCCATTGAGTGTTACCCCAGGAAGTCGAACTGCTGGGTGGGTCACAGAATAGACTTCCCCAGGGGGACGCGGTAATCGAGCTCGGGGAGAAAGTAGCAGGCCGTCTGGGTGGCGCGCCTGCAGTGATGTGCCGTCAATGCCTGGAGCAGCCAGTCGTCGATGCAGGCGGCCGCATCTATCTTTTGCTGGTGGAACAAGCGAAGGGGTAACTTCGCGATCGTTGTAAAGACTTTGGGTCCCAGGTTGAGGCCGAATGGGAGGACCGAGAAAAGGTACCGTTAGCTTCGTAGTTTGGAGGCCAGGAACTTGTGGAACCTGGGATGAGTTGCGACGTGTGGGAAAGCGTCCTTGGTGTCCAACTTGGTGAACCAGAGAGGGGACTTCAGCACCGATCGTATTCGTTGCAGGTTGGACACTTGAAGCGCGGTTATCGGGATGTATTTGTTGAGTTCTGAGAGGTCGATCAATAGGTGCGAAAGACTTGGGGACCGTCAAGATACGAGATGCGGAAGCTGGTTGTTTGGGCCCTGCCGTGACTACGCCTTTGCGCAGGAAGTCTAACACGAGGGGGTTGAGAACGCTCTCGTGTTGTCGGTGCGAGACAGTGTAATCGAGAGGAGGGGGTCGTCTCACCCCTCTAGAAAGAGGCCTTCGGGCAGGAAGCGTGTGACCCAAGGCGTGGCTTCACGCCCGTGGGCTTGGTGACTCCTGAGGGCCGCCGGAAGAGCGTTAGTACTTAGGGGGAGAGGGAGCGGTCCCGCTTTCTACAGTCACCTGAGGACTTGGAGCGGTTTTGAGTGCTCATACAAACAACGCAGTGATTGCGGAGAACTTGCGTACCAGCAGTACGACGGGATCACGGATGCAAGCAAAAATACCCGTCAGTGACGCGCTGAGGACCTAGCCGCGCAGGGTCAGAGCGACCCGAGCGCGGAGCTGGAGATCCTTCGTACGCACTTCTGCCGGAATGTGTCGGGAAGAAAGAGCGGTCTTGCCCTAGTGGTCTCAAAGTGAGCCTGTGGGGGGACGAGCGGTGCGTTATCGAATTCCCTCAGGGCCCCGATTCTATGGCAGCTTGATGTAAGTCGCAAAATGAGCATTCGACCCAGAGTCGAGCTCCTTTGAATTGGAAGGCTGTTTCGTTGCACGATATCTGTTCCTGCACGCCGCAGAGGTAGGAATGCCCGGAGGCACTGTCATGGCTGAGGTTTATGTTGCACTGAAGTGACCTTCCGAATAAACAGGAGTGCCGTAGGCACTCGCTATGGAGGACATTTTTGGGCACAATGCGAGCCTGTGAAGCGTTCATCTGATGACTCGCGATCGCTTGCCTGTCGCTGAGGGGATTTGTGATGGTAAATTTTGTGTCGACAAAGTTTGTCTGTCAACAAAGTTTGTGTGTCGACAAATATTGAGTTGACAAATAATGTGACGACAAATATTGTGTCGACAAATATTGTGTCAACAAATATTTTGTCGACCTATTTCTGTGTCGATAAAATTGTTGTGTTGACAGATTCATGTGTCGACCAATTTTCATGACGACAAATTTGGTGTCGACAAATTTGGTGTCGACAAATTTGGTGTCGACAAATTTGGTGTCGACAAATTTGGTGTCGACAAATTTGGTGTCAACAAATTTGGAGTCAACAAATTTGGTGTCAACAAATTTGGTGTCAACAAATTTCTGTGCAGACAAATTTGTGTCGACAAATTTTGTAACAAATTTCTGTGTCAACAAATCATGTTGACAAATTTGATTCCTGTGTGGACAAAATTTGTGGCCACAAATTTCTGTGTCGACAAGTTCTTGTGTCGAGGCTTTCTAGAGCACTGAACGCCAAACCAGCAGCCAGTGCTGCATCAAGTCATCGACAAATCATCGTCAGTCTCCGGGATTGTTTCGACTCACGGCATGCTTAGGTCACGACTGTTTATAGGGATATAGGGAGAGGCCACAAATGTGTACTACTCAAAATGAGTAAAGAAAACGCTGGTCCTCAGGGATGAAGGAGTCTATCGATAAGTAAGATTAAGCATGATCAATTCATAACAGATCAGATTTCAGCTAGGAGGCTGGTTTCTTGGACGTAACTGAGAAGCGGAACTGGCCCCTGGGGAAGTATGTGCGTCGACATTCTGTCCATGTGGGCACTCTACCAAGACATGGGCTATTGTATGAGAGACTAGACAGTCCATGCAGTAAGGAAGTGGCGACGCCTCCATAAGGTGTCCGTGCGTTAGTCTGCTATGTTCAATTATCAATCGGCAAAGAGTTACCTCAGTCCATCGAGATCGGTTGCTTGATGAGACCCAGGGTGCGGGTGTGTCTTTAATACAGATACAGACACTAGGCCGCGTGCCCCAGAAAGGGGGGTGGCCGACGGCAAGGCGCGCCTCACACCCTCATAAGCTCACACTCACACAACTTAACCCTTTTGTGCTAAAGGGTCCGGCCGGTACGCCCTCAACATACACTCTGGGTCACGAGTGCAGTCCGAGGATCTGTCGTCAGCAGCAGGGCCCGACAGTTTTCACTGGTTTACCCCCGCCGCGTCATAATGGCCGGGCCCCCCCACCCACGACCATCCCAACAGCAGGGTGCCAAGGGCGGGAAAGCACATCAGAGCAGCATCAAAATCAACCATTCACAACTATCCTCCACTCACACCTGTTCATTGCACGCTCTCTGTCCACCTCCACATTCATGTCTCTCCTTCCCAACGCCTGCTTCACATCATCCATCCACCCAAACTTCGGTCTACCTCTAGGCCT
>SDVV010030247.1:0-11699 GCA_016164225.1 Gammarus roeselii | reverse complement strand
GGGGAGCGACGCCGTAGAAATTCTTCCGATGAGGCGTGTGGGATCGTCAAGAGCTTCAGACGGCAGCTGTGGGGGTGCCTTGGGTATTGCGCGTGGCTGGCTCATAACTGTGTTAATTAATTTCGAACGGTGTCATGTAGGTCTAGAGATGTGTGGGAATTCCGTCGTGACGACACCCATTTATCTCGTTATAACTGGTCAGGTTTCCCGGCGATTGTGTAAAACCGGTGCAGTGTTGTGTGGAAGTTCCGGACCATTTTTATCGGTGTTTAATTAGGTTGTTTCTATCAAAACTGTGTTCATTAGTTTCTAAATATATATTATAAACCAGAGTAAAGTGTCCATACCCATGCAGTCAATTCACTTATAAACCTATATGGCTTTCCTGTCTCCTGCTATTTGCCTTGACCCTCCTCCGCTATCATTTTACCTATTTCCTTCAATCATCTTAAATCTGCCTTTCCCCACAGGCCTCTACCCAAGCAACGGCGCCCTTGGACCACTTGCAACGTATCCCAACGTGCAACTGCATGGTCTTAATTTCTATATTCCATTATACTCATAATGTTTTCTTTCGCATTATCATGAATTGACTATGCGTGTCACTCTGGGGTGAGTAACTCAATATCAACAATGTTCATGTTGATCTTAGAAAGTGGAAGTCATGAACGGCACCGTGTGTGGAGGGGATGAGGCAAGTGGAGACGAGTTGACTGACGAGGCGACGAGTCGAGACGAACCGAGGCTGGTTGAGACTAGGTGACCCGGAAATGGGGGGTACTTGTGGGACCCGAGGGACTCGGGAGTTTCGGGATACCGGGGGACTTGGAAGACCAGGAGGGTTTGGGGGGACCCACTTGGACTCTTCCGGGGCCCTTTGGGACACCCTTGAGATCCTTTGGGACCCCCTGAGAAACTTTCGGACCCGCTTGAAGCACCTCTGAACCCTAGGACCCCTGCTTCCCTCTCCGCATGCTGTAATACTCATACACAGAAAAATGTATTTATATGAAATGATTGAGTAGAACAACTAACCATATCAGTCCGCAAATTACTGGTGCAGAGGGCAAGGGTCGCGTCGAGGCTGGTCGAGATCAGTAGGAACATGTTGAGGCAAGTCGAGCTACTAGCGACGAGCCGAGACTGGCCGAAATTGTTCGTGACATGCCGAGATGAGCTGAGACGAGGGACCCGGGGCGCTCGGGGGACTTGGGTTACCCTCCGGGATTTGTTGGGCTCTTTAGGGACCAGAGACACCTCTGCCACCCCACTCCTGCCCCAAAATGCTTGAGTACAAATTTTTGTTATTACAATCCTGGTGGGGCAGACGGTTGTGCCAGAACTTTGAGGGGAACAAAAAGATGTTCTGGAAAGAGTTTAAGAGGGTGAGAAAGGGAAAGACCGGAAAGGAGGTGGCTTTTAAAGATGAGAACGGCCAGTTGTTGACGGAAAATGGTGGTGTACGGAAATAGTGGGCCGAGTATTTTTATAAATTGTTAAATGTCGAGGATGACAGCGAGGCTGACATTGCTGCTGTGGGTGGTGGTGCGCGGATGCTGGTTTTTGGAGAGAGACTTGCTGCGGACATTACTAGGAAAGAGGTGCAGGAGGCGGTGGAGGTGATAAAAGCAGGGAGAGCCCTTGGTTTGGATGACGTTGCGACTGAGTACCTGAAAAAGGGTGGAATAACAATTGTCGAATGTTTGGTGAGGCTACTGAACATTTGTTTTGTGGCGAGCGTGGTACCGATTGAGTGGCGCAGTGCCTGCATTGTCCCGCTGTACAAGTGCAAAGGAGATAAAAATGGATGCTGCAACTCAAGAGGTATCATTTTGTTATGTGTGGTCGGTAAGCTTTATTGCAGAGTGCTGATCAAAAGAATTAGAGAATGCACGAATTGCACAATTGGAGAGATGTAAACTACTATTGGATCCCGAATAGAGTTTGAACAACGCTTGCCCGGGAGGGATAATGATGAGGATTGAAAGATTAGTTTTTTTACTCTTAAAGAAACAATGCAAAGTACTGTTCGTCCATAGACATGATAGTCAAGAGAGGAAAACAGGGGGTTAACAGTAAGGGATTTACTTTTAACATTAATCATCAATAATTTCGACTTAAATTAAATCGGCTGGAAGATTACAGCCTTGCAACAATATCTAACATTAAGACTATGTCAATTTATCAAAAGGTCTCCTGTCTGACTGGATAGTCATTTTCCAGTCCTGGTGATTGACAAGGCTTGACAGGAGAGAGCGGGGATGGACGGGGCTTTCCACCGCGGATGAGCCTTCAGGGATAAACAGAATGGAACATTTTACTTACAGTTTTGTTGAAGTCAGACTTAATATTAGGTAGCAATCCTATCTAAATTGTCTGCTACTTCGCAATGTGAACATTTACACATGACTGCAGTCTCAGTTATTATCTTCACTGGCAGCGTTATGCGCAGGAGTGAAGGTGCAGATTCGGCCCGAGCGATCCTGCCATTTAGGGTGCACCACAGATGGCAACACTAGAGGTGTCAGTTGTGGGGTTTTACGTTACGAGTTAATTAATAATTATAATTTGTTCCCTTTACACCTATACCAGGCTGGAACTAATTGTGTCTACTTGTCAGTAATTGATATTTTTGTTGCTAACAAAAGTGTGATATAGTGATCAATTAAGAATTTCCTTTAATCGAGGACTTAGCATTCCCAGATCCTTATTGCCGCGCTAGGCGCTGATTGGCGGCGCCTGGCTTGCGGAGGGATTCCCGCCGTCAGAAGGAAACTGCCGTTGGCGTGCGGAGGAATTCCCGCCGCCGGAGGAAAAACTGCATCTAAGACACATTTCCAATGGAAATTAATACAGTGGTATAACATATAATACATTCATCTTAACAGTAATACATAATTTGCAGAATGTTCATTTATGCTAAGTGTTGTGAGGGAGAGCGATGCAGGAACTCGACTTCGCGAGCCCTTACACTGCCCTTCCTGAGTGAGTTCCCCCCCCCCCCCCCCCCCCTTTTTGCTGTCAGCGGTATCGTGCCGGGGGTTTGGTTTGTTGTCCACTTCTGGTGATGACACCTGTTTTGGGGGGGTTGTTTGTCGCACCATTGGGGTGCCGCGCTGGCGGCTGCGTGTTTGCAGGCGCTGGCGGTTCACTGAAACGCACTCTGTGAAGCGTCACAGGTGTGCACTCGGAGAATTGCTTTGGTGTTGTGGTTACGCTCGAGCTGTCTTCTGCGGTCTCGGGTAACATTATCGCTGCCATTAGTCTGTCTACGGAGACAGTTCCCAATTTGTTTTTGCGGATTAACTTGAATACTTTTTCGCCTCGCTTGGTAATGCGGGATGGACCTTCGTAAGGTCTGGTCAATGATCGATGTACTGCGTCTACCCTGATGTATGCATGCGTGCATGTTTGGAGCGCTGGGTCAATCTTGGAGTCCATTTTGGAGCATGGAAATTTTGGCGTGCCATTGCGTGACGTATTTTAATAGCGAATTTGTTTGGAGCTAAATCATTGTTGTCCGTGGGTTCCACGAGGTCCCCCGGAACACGTAGAGTGCTGTCATACATCATTTCTGCGACAGAGCAGTCGAGCGCTGTCTTCGGCCCTGTGCGCAGGCCTAACAGAACTAGCGGGAGGTTTGTGTGCCAATCTTGCGGATTTTGTTGACACTTCAGACTTGACGAGAGTTCTATGGAATCTTTCGATGATTCCGTTTGCCTGCGGATGGTACGACGTGGTTCGGATTTTACGAAAACCGAGTAACTTACATAAGGTCGTTGTCAATCTCCCTTCGAAATTCGACCCTCTGTTGGTCGTCAATGTTTAGGGTACCTCGTAGCGGGCTACCCAGTTCATTAGAAACGCCTTGGCTACGGTTTCTGCAGTTGTGTCCTCTATCGGAACTGCTTCGGGCCATCTGCTGTATCTATCGATTATAGTAAGTAAATAACGGTAGCCATTGCTGTACGGGAGCGGGCCGACGATGTCCAAGTGGACCGCTTTGAAACGGTCTAAGACTGATACAAAATGTTGAAAAGGTGCCTTGATGTGGCGAGTTATTTTGGCCGACTGACAACTTTGCCACATTTGAGCTTGTTTGCGAATGATGTTGCTTATGTTTGGCCAGAGCGCCTTGATCTTGATCATTTGGACAGTTTGCCTGATGCCGGGATGGGCAACGTCGTGCTGAGACCTTATGTGCCGTTCGCGCATTGACTCCGGAATGAACAGCCTTGGCTGGGCTGAGTGTATTCGTAAGCGATGCCATTTCTGCACTCTAGTTTATATGGGTATGCTTCGCCTTTTTGGGATGCCTCAAATTGTTCGTTGATCATAAATTTTAATTCCTCATCGTGGAGGTGCGCGTTGGCGAGTTGTTCGAGTGTTATCGCTGGGTCCACGACCACATTAACCGCATCGGCTCTACTGAGCTCATCGGCTACTACATTGTCTCTACCGCAGATGTACCGCACGTCCAAAGTGAACTCAAGAATGTAGGACAGATGCATCGCCTCGTGGGGGTGTGTTTGGCTAAATTTAAAGCTTGTATTGTCTTTGTTTTGGGCTGGTAATCGGGATAGACACAAAAAGGTGTCCCTTGAAGCGCGTGTTTGAAGAGCTTTATTGCAAGGTACGCTGCCAGTAGCTCTCGGGAGAACGTCGAGTATTTGATCTCGGTCTTTGTGAAACGCTTGCTAAAAAATGCTAATGGTCTTACTCTTCCATCTGCCGCTTGTTGCAGGACCGCTCCTACCGCAGTCGCTGACGCATCTACTACAACTGATAAAGGTGCTGATGCTGTTGGAAATTCCAAAGCAGTGTAGTTAGCAAGTTGAATTTTTATGAGCATGAACGCTTTCTCTGCCTCTGGTGTCCAAGCTACTACAGTTGATGTGCCTTTTTCCTTGGGCTTTAGTAGGTCATTGATGGGTGCTAAAGTTTCGGCTGCGTGGGGCAGAAACCGGTGGAAGTAATTCACCATGCCCATGAACCTTCGCAAGCCGTGCATGTCCGCCGGTTTTGGGTAGTCTTTGATGGCTGCGACCTTGCTCGGAAGCGGTTTGATGCCTTCTCTGCCGATTTGATGGCCCAGGAATTTGAGATTTTCCTGGACGAATTTGCACTTTGCCATGTTGATGACTAGGCCGTTCATTTGGAAGCGTTTGAACACAGCTCCAATGTAGCAGTAATAGTCGTCTTCGGTTTCGCTTGTTATTAACACATAATCTACGTACGCGTATGCATTGTCGATGTCTCTGAGCACTTCGTGCATGAACCTTTGGAAAATTTGGGATGCACCTTTAAGGCCAAATGGTAATCGAGTATACTCAAATAACCCAAATGGTGTTGTGACAGTGGTTTTTGGTATGTCAGCTTTGTTGACGGATATGGCATAGTATGCCGACTGGAGGTCTAATTTAGTGAAATATTTCGACGCGCCTACTTGTACTGCGAAATCATGAACGTGAGGAATTCCGTACTTATCGTCTTTTGTTATAAAATTCCAACGCCCGAAATCGATTGTTGCCCTCCATCCCTCTCCTTTCGAAACTAGGTGGAGCGGAGCAGCCCACTGGCTTGCTGAAGGGCAGACGATCCCCGGCGGAAGTTATTCCTCGAACGTTTTTTTAGCTATGGCGAGTTTATCCGGGGCTAGTCACCTCGGCATTTTGAAGAGCGGTGGCCCTTTTGTTGGTATGTAGTGGACCATGTTGTGAGGCGAGCAATGTTTTAACGTTTCCGGCTCTGTTATAACAGAGTATTTGTTTAGTAGCGTCCTGCACCTGTCCGGTATTTGGTCACCGGCGCCGACTATTCGCAAAGCAGCATCGAGCCGAGCTCGCGCGGCATTCGCAGTGAGGCTTGTCGTCGGATCGAGGAGTATCATATATTTTAAAATGATGGTGAGGCCATAGTGGCTTAGGAAATCTATGCCTAGAATTGGCATGGTTACATCAGCTAAGACAAAATCCCATTGAAAATCTCTACGGAGTCCTATTTCAATGATTAGAGTTTTGCGGCCGTAAGTGGCGAGTTTGCTGCCGTTCGCAGCTGTTAACATCGCTTCTGCACCCTGGGTTCTGTTCCCTGCAGTCGGTGGGCGGCAACTGAGTGAAGCTCCTGTGTTGACTAAAAATTGAATGAGCGTCTTTGTACAATGGACCCTCATCGCGTAATTTTCTCTTTGAATTTTCCCAAGTCTCTGCCGCCGGCCAGATTTAGGACTCGGGTTTGACGTTTCCCGTGGTCCAAGTGCACGGTAGGTCGCACTCCTGTGTTTTAGAGCCAAATTTATAGTGATACCAACACGTATCAAAGTTAGAGTTATCGCGGGGCTTTGAGCGACTCCGTTGCGGCGATTTTGAGCGGTCGGTGCGCTCTCTGCCGCATCCTTCGCCTCCGCGGCGGACTGATTGCTCCAGCTTTTCGTGCTTCGCAGCTAAGCTCGTGATGCTCGTTTGCAGTTGTTTGATAACGTCAGTGAGCTGATTTATTTTGCTCTGTGGTGCCGTCGCTGGCGTTGCTAGCTTTAATGACATCGGAACGAAGTTACACGCGTTAACGCTGTTGGTAGCCGGTTCGCAGATTTGTGCTATCGAGTGGCCGTTTCGTGCCTCTACCTCCATGATTCGGTCAGCCCGAAGGGCTAGTTTCTCCAAGCTTAGCGCGTCTACTGCTAACGAAAGAATTGTTTGCACATTTGATGGGAGTCCTTGGAGGAAGAGCGTTTTGAGGAACGTTTCATTGGGCTTGGCTGGTCCATCGACTAATGTCAGCATTTGGCGTAGGAAAGCTGACGGCTTTCTGTCGCCAAGCTCTTATCTACTCAATAATTTCCCGAAGCGCTGAGGAAACTGCATCTATGACTCATTTCCAATGGAAATTACTACAATGGTATAACATATAATATATTCATCTTAACAGTAATACATAATTTACAGATTGTTCATTTATTGTAATTGTTGTGAGGGAAAGCAATGCAGGAACTCGACTTCGTGAGCCCTTACAGAGGAACAATGCGGCTTTAGGAGTGGTAGAGGGTGTGCCGATCAGATTTTTGCAGTGAGACAGGTCTGTGAGAAGTACCTTGCAAAGGTAAAGGATGTGTTTTGGGCCTTCGTGGATCTGGAAAAGGCATACGACAGGATTGACAGGGAAGCGCTGTGGAGAGTGTTGTATTTGTATGGAGTCGGCAGAAAGCTGTTGAAAGCGGTGCAGAGTTTCTATGTTGGCAGCCGAGCATGTGTCAGAGCGGGAAGTGAGGCGAGTGATTGGTTCACAGTGAAAGTGGGTCCGAGACAAGGCTGCGTGATGTCTCCTTGACTGTTCAATCTCTATATGGATGGAGAGGTCAGGGATGTTAACGCGAATGTGCTGGGCCGTGGCTTGGAGCTGCTGGGAGCGAATGGGTGGAGTTGGCAGTTGAGTCACTTGCTGTTTGCGAATGATACGGCTCTGGTGGCGGATTCAGAGGAAAAGCTATGTAGGCTGGTGTCAGGGTTTGGTAGAGTGTGTGAGAGGAGAAAGCTTCGAGTAAACGTGGGTAAAAGTGAAGTAATGAAATGCTCGGAGACTGCCGATGCAAGCAGTATTAGCGTCCTCCTAAATGGAGAGTTATTGAAAGAAGTTCAGTGTCTTAAGTATCCGGACTCCCATGTGGAGAAGACTGATCTAGTGGAACTGAGGTGAAGTCGCGAGTGAAGGAGGGGTGTAAAGTGTTGGGTGCACTGAAGAGCGTAATGAGCTGCAGGACGTTGAAAATGGAAAAAAATAGAGGGCTGTATGAGGGTGTTGTTGTTCCAACTGTGCTGTACGGAGCTGAGACTTGGGGATGAGAGGTTGAATGTTTGAGGAGCATGGCTGGAGTGTCGCTGAGAGACAGGTTCACATACGACGTGGTTTGAATCAGAACGGATATGGTGTAGAAGTTAGAGGGCAGAGTTGATTCGCGTGTTCTGAGATGGTTCGGGCACGTGGTGAGGATGGATGAGGGGAGATTGGTGAAAAGGGTGTGGACGGCAGAGGCGAGTGGACGTAGGCATAGAGGGAGACCGAAGTTTGGTTGGATGGATAGTGTGAAACAGGCGTTAAGAAGGAGAGACCTGAGAGTGGAAGTAGCGAGAGAGCGTGCACTGGATATGCCTGAGTGGAGAATGATTGTGAACGGATGAGTTCTGACGCTGCCCTTATGTGCGTTCCCGCCCTAGGCACATCTTTGAGAGACGGGATGGTCGTGGGCGAGGGGGGAGGCCCGGTCATCATGACGCGGCAGGGGTAAACCAGTCACACTGTCGGGCCCTGCTGCAGACACTGACCTCGAACCACACTCATGACCCGGAGTGTGTGTTGCAGGGTTCCCGGCCGGACCCTTATGCGCATAAGGGCTAATGAGGGCGAGTGTGAGTGTATGAGAGTGAGAGGTGCGCCTTACTGTCGGCCACCCCTCTGCTGGGGGATTTCGGCCTAGTGTCTGTATCTGTATCTGTAAAATCCACGTGATCACTAGCGCATAGGGGAGAGCCGCATCGAGGCTGGTCGAGGTGTGTCGAAATCAGTCGAAACATGTTGAGGCGAGTCGAGTTGGTCGCGACGAGCCGAGACTGGACGAAATTATTCGAGACAAGCCGAGATGCGCCGAGACGAGGGGTCTCGAGGGACCCGGGGAGTTCGGGAAGACCCGGAGGGCTTGGGTTACCCTCCGGGATTCATCGGGCTCTATTGGGACCCAAGGGACCTCTGCCCCCCAACCCTATCCCCTTAAACAATGAGTGCGAAATCAATCATTTGAGCAGTTTTACTGCCCGTGATGAACCTGTTCCTCACGATCCACAATTTTGTCATGTATAATATATAATGTTAGTGAATTTGTGCGGGAGTTTCTGTTTGTGATTTTGTGAAGATATTTTTTCTTCAGTCTGTGCTCGCTCGTGCGTGTACGGACCATGCGCAGTTTCTTGGGTTGATCTGGACTGCGTAGCTATGAACCTTGTGACGCTTTGTAGTTGGAGTTGATCTAATCCGTGAAGCCATAGACCTTGTACCAATTTCGACGATACTATCTGTGGGCTTTGGTGCACGTGCATAATACTCCTGGAGTTCTGAGTGGTTAGAGGCGGGGATTCGTTTCGTCTGAGTCTTTATCTTATCTAAATAACCTAATTGTACCTCTTTCTAACTAGACCTCGTAGCTGTAAACATTGTGTTGCGTTGCTGTCGGAGCTGACTCTGTCCGTGTAGCCGTAAACTTTGTACCAGTCCCAACGATGATACCTGTGCGCACTAGCGTGCGTACATATTACTCTTGATGTTCTAAATGATTGGAGGCGAGGATTCGTTCCGTCTGAGTCTTACCTGAATAAATGAAATATACTGTGGTCGACCTGGACTGCGTTCGGTCTAGGTCGTGTTGCGTTGCTGTTGGAGCTGACTTTGTCCGTGTAGCCGTAAACCTTGTACCAGTCCCAACGACGATACCTGTGCAAACTAATGTGCGTACATATTACTCTTGAAGTTCCAAATGATTTGAAGCAGAGGTCCGTTTTGTCTCAGCGTTTTTCTTATGCGAGCCAGCGTGCGTCTGAATTGCTAAAATTTTCATTTTTTTTCTAACTTTGAAAGCGTTGTATTTTTTTCTCTTGCACACTGAGGGGTGCAATCCTACTGGAATCCATGATCATCCAGCCCTACTGGGGAGCCTATTATGACTCGCGTTGAGGCTCTGGTGGAACTGAGGATAAAATCAAATCAAATCAAATCAAATTAATGTATGTTTGGGGCATGGTAGAAAAGTGATCATCTTATTCTATTATAACTCGAGCGTTTTAGTAGTTTTTTTTTCAGTTGTGTTGTTGTTCTCTGTGTAGTACCAATTTCCAATGCAATGTATTGGTTATTTTATACGATATCGGAATATTAGGATATATTTCGTTTAAATCTGCAATGTAGAAAATTATTTCAGGTGCCATTTAGTTAGATGTAGTAGTAGAAGTAGTTGCTTCCATGTTCCACCGGAGTCTCAACGCGAAGTTGATGCAGACTCCCCCGAAGGGCGGTGGATAGATGTGGTATATTTTAGTGCTTTATGTATCTTTTACATCCTGTTACAAAGATTGACGTGAAAAAAATAGCTTTAGAAGATTCGATTTTTTACCAGCTTGCTCCTGTTGTCAGTTTGTTTATATATATTGTTGGAACAATGGGTTCCAAGCATTTTTATCAATTGACAGTTCACTAATAGCTTAGTAATTTAATGATTGAAATGTTTCACTTGTAATTATCAGTGAATTACAAGTCATAAATTCATCGCATTCAGATTTTTGTGATTTATTCGAATCTCGATTGCAGGGGTAAAATTATTTACTAATATTATTCATAGGACTTCCCATATTAAACTTAGATAAGTACAGTAGCGAAGGAAATTTCGTTTATGGTTATTTTATAACATAACAAACAAAGAAGACTTTTTCCTATGTGGAATTTGACTTTGTACGGACATTTCTTACGGTATTATATCTGGACAACCCTTCTTTATGGATAATATCAATTAAATTCCCTAGGAGTTCAAATGTCGAGCGGAAAATTATATTGAAGATTTCTCATAATCTTTTATCATAAACGAATTTTCTTTCTCCACTGTACATGTAATAGGTGAGTAAGTATATCGCCTAGCATATGAATAACCCACTTAAACAAAACAAAAACATGAAACAAAACCATGCGAGAAACCTAGCAACAAGTGGCAACCTAACAACAAAGGGTAACCTAACAACACGGGGCAACCTAACAACAAGGGACAACCTAACAACAAGGGACAACCTAACAACAAGGGCAACCTAACAACAAGAGACAACCTAACAACAAGGGGCAACCTAACAACAAGGGCAACCTAACCTATTTATTTGATAAATAACATACATGCACATGCCATTTAATTTTTAAGGTTCGACATAGTCCGTTTAGAATGTTCGAGCGTTGGAACAAATAAATTATGAACTTGCGTCGGTCGAGTGAAGAAGACTCTTCAAAAACACGAACATTTGAGGTTGCGCTTGGCTTCAGACACGATGCTGGTTGAAAAAAACTGATCGTGTGTCCAGCATTTAATTCAGATTCGGTCATGAATATAAAAATTATCAATTAGTAATATAAATAATAAAATTAATCTTTATTGAGGCACTAGATGGTAAAAATTTGGTTACAAAGAAAGATGGTGGGTAAGAAATTCGTGTGAATACGTTTAAATTACGCACCATAAGGACATACGACTAGGCAGTAGGAGTAACTTACGACACCAGCTTTTAAGTTAGTGACAAACGTGCCCACGCATGCACATAGATACCTTTGTAGAGGACAAGGGTCCCTACAATTGGTATTGAAATAAAAAGGTTAGCATACCTTGTTCATGGTGCTCATTCTAATAGACCGAATCATGGGAGACGACATCTGAGATGTAAGTTTCAGACCACTAGTTTGAACTACTCTGCTAGCGGCAACATCGTGTAAGCCTGCAGCAAGGCATTGAACCAATTCACTCATTCAATAATATTCTTAAAGCGTGGTTGGTTCAGTGAGTGTCCGCCTGCCAATACTGGGTAAGTTTTTCAGTGTATATTATTGTTTCATTAACAGCTTCTTTTTAAGCATTTAGGAGGGCTTAGAATATGTATATAAATATAATAAGTTATTTAGGAATGATC
>SDVV010030246.1:0-11699 GCA_016164225.1 Gammarus roeselii | reverse complement strand
TGTGAACCATGCTGAGCACTGTGAACCATGCTGAGCACTGTGAACCATGCTGAGCACTGTGAACCATGCTGAGCACTGTGAACCATGCTGAGCACTGTGAACCATGCTGAGCTCTGTGAACCATGCTGAGCTCTGTGAACCATGCTGAGCACTATGAACTATGCTGAGCACTATGAACTATGCTGAACATTGAACCATGCTGAGCACTATGAACTATAATAAGCACTATGCACCATGCTGCGCACTGTGAATTATGCTGAGCACTGTGAACCATGCTGAGCACTATGAACTATAATAGGCACTATGCACCATGCTGCGCACTGTGAACTATGCTGAGCACTGTGAACCATGCTGAACACTATGAACTATGATAGGCACTATGCACCATGCTACGCACTGTGAACTATGCTGAACACTGTGAACCATGCTGAGCACTATGAACTATAATAGGCACTATGCACCATGCTGAGCACTGTGAACTATGCTGAGCACTGTGAACTATGCTGAGCACTGTGAACTATGCTGAGCACTGTGAACTATGCTGAGCACTGTGAACTATGCTGAGCACTGTGAACTATGCTGAGCACTGTGAACCGTGCTGAGAACTATGAACTATAATAGGCACTATGCACCATGCTGAGCTCTGTGAACCATGCTGAGCACTGAACTACGATAGGCACTATGCACCATGCTGAGCACTGTGAACTACGATAGGCACTATGAACCATGCTGAGCACTGTGAACTATGATAGGCACTATGAACCATGCTGAGCACTGTGAACTATGATAGGCACTATGAACCATGCTGAGCACTGTGAACTATGGTAGGCACTGTGAACTATGCTGAGCACTGTGAACCATGCTGAGCACTATGAACTATAATAGGCACTATGAACCATGCTGAGCACTGTGAACTATGCTGAGCACTGTGAACCATGCTGAGCACTATGAACTATAATAGGCACTATGCAACATTCTGAGCACTGTGAACTATGCTGAGCACTGTGAACCGTGCTGAGCACTATGAACTATAATAGGCACTATGCACCATGCTGAGCTCTGTGAACCATGCTGAGCACTGAACTACGATAGGCACTATGCACCATGCTGAACACTGTGAACTACGATAGGCACTATGAACCATGCTGAGCACTGAACTACGATAGGCACTATGAACCATGCTGGGCACTGTGAACTATGATAGGCACTATGAACCATGCTGAGCACTGAACTATGGTAGGCACTATGAACCATGCTGAGCACTGTGAACCATGCTGAGCACTGTGAACTACGATAGGCACTATGAACCATGTTGAGCTCTGTGAACTACGATAGGCACTATGAACCATGCTGAGCACCATGAACCATGCTGAGCACTGTGAACCATGCTGAGCACTGTGAACCATGCTGAACACTGTGAACCATGCTGAGCCCTGTGAACCAAGCTGAGCCCTGTGAACTATGCTGAACACTGTGCACTATGGTAGGCACTTAGAATCATGCTGAGCACTGTGAAATATGATAGGCACCATACACCATGCTGAGCACTGGGAACTATTATAGGCACTATGAACCTTGCTCAGCCCTGTGAACTATGATAGGCACTATGAACCACGCTGAGCACTGTGAACTATTATTGGCACTATGAACCATGCTGAGCACTGTGAACTATGATAGGCGCTATGAACCATGCTGAGCACTGTGAACTATGATAGGCACTATGAACCATGCTGAGCACTGTGAACTATGGTAGGCACTGTGAACCATGCTGAGCACTGTGAACCATGCTAAGCACTGTGAACTACGATAGGCACTATGAACCATGTTGAGCTCTGTGAACTACGATAGGCACTATGAACCATGCTGAGCACTGAACTACGATAAGCACTATGAACCATGCTGAGCACTGTGAACTATGATAGGCACTATGAACCATGCTGAGCACTGAACTATGGTAGGCACTATGAACCATGCTGAGCACTGTGAACCATGCTGAGCACTGTGAACTACGATAGGCACTATGAACCATGTTGAGCTCTGTGAACTACGATAGGCACTATGAACCATGCTGAGCACTATGAACCATGCTGAGCACTGTGAACCATGCTGAACACTGTGAACCATGCTGAGCCCTGTGAACCATGCTGAGCCCTGTGAACTATGCTGAACACTGTGAACTATGGCAGGCACTTAAAATCATGCTGAGCACTGTGAAATATGATAGGCACCATACACCATGCTGAGCACTGTGAACTATTATAGGCACTATGAACCTTGCTCAGCCCTGTGAACTATGATAGGCACTATGAACCATGCTGAGCACTGTGAACTATGATAGGCACTATGAACCATGCTGAGCACTGTGAACTATGATAGGCACTATGAACCATGCTGAGCACTGTGAACTATGATAGGCACTATGAACCATGCTGAACACTGTGAACCATGCTGAACACTGTGAACCATGCTGAACACTGTGAACCATGCTGAACACTAAACCATGCTGAACACTGTGAACCATGCTGAACACTGAACCATGCTGAACACTGTGAACCATGCTGAACACTGTGAACCATGCTGAACACTGTGAACCATGCTGAACACTGTGAACCATGCTGAGCACTGTGAACTATGATAGGCACTATGAACCATGCTGAGCACTGTGAACTATGATAGGCTCTATGAACTATGCTGAGCACCGTGAACTATGATAGGCACTATGAACCTTGCTCAGCCCTGTGAACTATGATAGGCACTATGAACCATGCTGAGCACTGTGAACTATGACAGGCACTATGAATCATGCTGAGCACTGTGAACTATGATAGGCTCTATTAACTATGCTGAGCACCGTGAACTACGATAGTCACTTTGAACCATGCTGAGCAATGTGAACTATGATAGGCTCTATGAACTATGCTGAGCACTGTGAACTATGATAGGCTCTATGAACCATGCTGAGCACTGTGAACCATGCTGAGCACTGTGAACTATGATAGGCTCTATAAACCATGCTGAGCACTGTGAACCATGCAGAGCACTGTGAACTATGATAAGCACTATGAACCATCCTAAGCACTGTGAACTATGATAGGCTCTATGAACCATGCTGAGCACTGTGAACCATGCTGAACACTGTGAACTATGATAGGCTCTATGAACCATGCTGAGCACTGTGAACTATGATAGGCACTATGAACCATCTTGAGCACTGTGAACTATGGTAGGCACTATGGACCATCCTGAGCACTGTGAACTATGGTAGGCACTATGGACCATCCTGAGCACTATATCGCTTAGTTAACTTCTTGTGTTAGCTGTCTTGTCGTTTGGCGGCAGATGGACATCGTCTGTACCACCTTAAAAATTCTGGTCCTCCTAATCTGAGCTATGCTCGCTAACTGGTCTTCCCTCCTGTTGACTCCAGATCAAGGCGAGGTGTGCATCAAGGGCGCCAGCGTGTTCCAGGGCTACTTCAAGGACCCTGACAGGACGAGACAGACCAAAGACCCTCAGGGCTGGCTGCACACCGGCGACATCGGGGAGTGGCTGCCCGTGAGTTTGGAGAGTTTTGAATTCGCGTTTGTTTATTCGTAAAATATTTAAGTTTAAGCGACTACTTGGTTAACAATGCAAATATCGCGAATGAAATTAGTTGGCTGTTAATTTTATGAATAACGCTCATGTTTTTTTTTTGTATGCGTGAATTTTTTCTTGCCACCCTTCAGCATTGTCCGTCTCTTCTTTCAGAACGGCACTTTGAAGATTATTGACCGCAAGAAACATATTTTCAAGCTTTCTATCGGAGAGTATATTGCACCAGAGAAGATTGAAAACATCTACGTTCGGTCGCAGTATGTCTTGCAGGTGTTTGTTCACGGAGAAAGCCTAAAGGTAAGAGCTGTCCCACTATGGGCGTCCAATTGTCAAGTTTCGGTTCTCTTCTTGTACGCTCTTTGTCATTCCGTCAGTTCCCGCAATAATAATGACCTATTGAAACTATCTGAATGTCGACGTCTAAAGAATAATAGCCTCCTGTTACTCAGTTTTGATCTACCCTAAACCTGTTTTTGTACGGCATAGCCTCCACGCACACTAGCCATGGTTCGCTCCCCTGTGTAACCCCCATCTGCGTTAGTACCCTGCGGTGGAGCTTCATTCAACATGAATATCTGAATTTAATCTCTGCACTGACAACCCTGGTAACTCAAAAATCTGCCCTTACCCCACTCAGTCGACCGTTGTGGCTGTTGTGGTGCCCGAGGTGGACAGCCTGAAAGCGTGGGCCCGCGCTAACGGGATTCCGGGCACTTTGTCTGTGCTGTGCGCCGACCCTGACGTCAAGAACCTCATACTGGACGACATCACTGCGCTGGGCAAGGAGGCGGGGCTTAAGTCTTTTGAGCAGGTCAGTGGATTGAATAAGTCTGAGCGGAGACGTGTATCAGTAATGGCTGGCTCCAGTGGATTGAATAGGTTTGAGCGGAGACGTGCATCTGTAATTGCTGGCTCCAGTGGATTGAATAGGTTTGAGCGGAGACGTGCATCCGTAATGGCTGGCTCCAGTGGATTGAATAGGTCTGAGCGGAGACGTGTATCAGTAATGACTGGCTTATTATTTAATGACCCTTTCAGCTTAATGTTCCAGCGCACTAGGAAGCCTCGTAATTTTTATCTAATCAAGCTTAACAGTCTTCTTACTGTTTGGCTTCTGTTCTTCTCAACGCCGTTTGTGCTTTTGATGATACGAATTTCAATGGGATGGGATTTCTCATCGTGAGATCCCTTCGTTCATCTTTTGTTCGAGCAGTTTTAGGAGAATTCTGTGCTACTTGACCTCGCTCTCCCTCCTGCGGTCTTAGTACGCAGCCGAAAGAACATCGACTCCACGCAGTAGTAGACCGAATCAATCTAATCTACTGACCCTCTCCCTCTCAAGGTTAAAGACATCTACCTTCACCCGGATCCCTTCAGCGTGCAGAACGGCCTTCTCACGCCCACACTGAAGTCCAAACGGCCTCAACTCAGAAAATATTTCAAGCCACAGTTAGATGATTTATATGTTAAGTTATCATAGGCAGCCCTGTGTGGTTTAACAAATATAAAAGTGTAATGTACTTAGCTCGTTTTCTATAGGCTTTTGACTAATTTCTACTTTACGTTGTGTTGTACTTCTCAAATGTAGAACAGATCTGGCTGGCCAATTACAACTCACTCTACCATCTTTGATAATGAAGTCGTCGGGCAAGCGGACTTATTCCTACATCATTGGATTCATAAAAATGTCTTGTCTGCCCAGTCATGATATTTGAATAATGTTTTAATGTCTGTAAAGCTGATGGTCTGTTCTAAATTTGTTCCCGGTCTAGTTATTAATTCATGATATAAACGAAGGAAAATATTTGTAATTACATGCCGTGCGTTTGTTATGTCTGTGTGATGTACATATTGATATCTTCGGTTTAGCGAGTGCGCTAATTGTGTAGCATTGCGGCTTTAGGATTGTTCCTAGACAGTGCTATCGAACAAAGACGTAAGTGTGAACACGGTTAATTAGGATTCCAAGTTATTGAGTGAAGGTAGCGGTTGGGCGAGGACAACAGCAAAGAAAGAAGTGAACAGCAACGCTTCCAACGGCTAAGAGCATTGCTTTGACCGAGTAAGGAGCAGCGTTTTGAATTGGGATCTCTTTAATCAGGATAGCTGCAGCGCTTTGATAAGAGAAGAGCCATGCTTTGATCGGGAAACAGCAGCGCTTTGATAAGAGAAGAGTCATGCTTTGATCGGGAAACAGCAGCGCTTTGATGGGGAGAAAAATAGCCGTTTAATCGAGAAAACAAGCTCTTTGATCTGCATTTTAGCCTAATAAACTATGGTGATGCAATCACGAGTCGCACTCCTGTTAACGTATTTAGTTGCCGGTCAGCCACACCTTAAGGATGGAGCAGCCAGCAAACAGGTCAACAGGCTACTTTTTGACGGGGTTGTGGCTGCTTCATTATTTTGCAGCATCTATCCATTTTGCAGATTATGAAATTCGCTTGCGTTTAGCTATCAAGGAAGTTATGAATCGAATTGTTTCATTGAGCCGTTTGGGATTGCTATTACGAATCGTCGAGTTGTTCACATTTGTTGTTCGCTCAACGACTGTGAGCGTAGTGATCTAAAGACTAGCAGCGCAGTCTATGGTCTTGCAGGCAGCGGGTCAACAGCTCTCCGTATCGTCCTGTCAGCTTGCATCATCAGTGGCATCTTCCTACTGGGACCGACGTTCTCTATAGCCTGGCAGCGCAGTCTATGGTCTTGCAGGCAATGGGTCAACAGCTCTCCGTATCATCCTGTCAGCTTGCATCATCAGTGGCATCTTCCTACTGGGACCGACGTTCTCTATTGCCTGGCAGTGCAGTCTATGGTCTTGCAGGCAGCGGGTCAACAGCTCTCCGTATCATCCTATCAGCTTGCATCATCAGTGGCCTCCTTCTATCACAATGAAATATTGGTGTTACTGGCAGAAGGCCCCACCTGCTGGGGGATGAATGAAGGGAAGTTATGCTCTCGCGTAGCTGTAGCGCTTGTAGAAACAAGCTGATGTAGTATTATAGAGCTAGTAACTTTTTATTAGGATTTGATTAGAATTTGTATCAAATACCTAGAATTTTCTTAAATGGCTACCATTCAAGGCATACCTGGCACTATTGCTATCTTTGTTATCTAGCTACACATAGTTGTATATCTTTCTAACTCGTATTGAAGAAGTTTCATCGATCTGTATTGAGCTGTGTACTTATTACTTGTAGAGGTTGCGAGAGTGTGCAGTTCTTACTATACTTCTCAAGTGCATATTTGTTATGTATTTTTTCGATTCGCGTGATGAGGTCTTCTATTTCAATAACTTTAGAGCACTTATCTTTACACGACTTGCATTTTGTGACTATGAATTGGTTATCAAGTTCGTCCCAAGTTATTAAATATATATTTTTTTTCAAACCTATGGGAGCTTCCTGTAGCTTCACCGTTTAAATCATAAATAGCAATAATTCGCTTAACATATTGAGTCCACAATAGATTTTTGTGGTCCCGTGTTAATAATAGACTAAGATTGAATGAGTTTCTTCTATCTTGACGCGTGATAATTATCTCTTGAAGACAAGATCGAATGATTGATCGCTCCTTCTACGAGTAACACCGTACTGTTTAATGGTCAAATCGCTATGTATTATGCGCCCCGCCGAGGCTTGTATGATATCAAGATCCTGTCAGCTAATTTCTGAATCACTAACATAACAATTATCCTTCCAAAAGTGTTGAATCCAACTGGTATTCTAATCAGTTCCTCGAGGGTCTTTGTTTCATTAGCGAGGCTTCATTCTGCAGCACGTTATCGAGTCTGAACTTGATATCTTGTAGACAGCATTTAGGAAGTCAACGATGCGTCTTATCGGCAGTCTACGAGGACACATTGGGTATTGGGTTGAAGGCTTCTTGAATAACTTCTTCCTTGGAAACTATGTGTGCGATTTCTTTTAGCATCAATCCAAACCGTTGCGTGATGCAACGTCAAGGACACAGTCGTTTCAACACGTCATCTCACGAGATGGCTGCGCTTCGAATCTCATAGCCTTCATGTCTGATCAGTTCCTCTGCAAATTGAGTAATACAGAGAGGTTTCAATGTGCTCATTATGTTTATTCAGGTGACATGATTGAAACTGTATACGTTTAAGACCCTTATCGATGTTGAATGTATGTCTTGTTTTGTGTTTTTTACTTCGATCAAGAGATTCTTCGGAGATCATTCGTAACCATTGTATCAGATTAGTTGAAGAAGGCGCAGCGCTGAGTTTTATCTGTACAGTGTGTTGACGTTGTATCACTTCTCTTTGTGCTGATAATATCCGATACTAACAGTTTGACAATCGATTTGCTCTCGTGCATTCTTTGTAACATATTCTAAGAAAAGCCTTGTTGGTCTTATTGAGGAAAAGATACTGTCGTTATGGCCGATTTGAATTGGGTATCGTAGTTCAACGATCAAAACGTCATTTTGTTCCGGTCATAGGGGCTAATAAAACTTTTGATGTATACAGATAATCAAGAAAAATATCTCCAACTGAAAGCCTTTGCTTTATCATCTCAATTGACAATTATCTTCCTTTCTGTAACCACTTTTTAAAGAATCTGTATTAACGATTACAACTGGTAATAAATAATGTATTATTTTAGCTTATGGCCAGAACGTTCCGCCAAACAATTTTAAAGAAAATCATCCGCGGAGACTAAGGGCTTCTCGACGTTGCTGTGAAGAAGCACTCCGAAGAACGTCATCGTTCTGTCGAAAAGCACTCTTAGGCGTAGAACGTCATCGAGTGACAATCCTTCTCTACAACTGGGCAAGATATCCAGCATTTTCACTAGCCGCAGTGGCCGAACGGGTCGTATGCTAGGCTACATAGGCACTGCTGCTCTGCAGTGGACCTGTCGAGCGCTCTAATCACATGAATCACACAGTGCGTAGGTGGGCGGAAGGGTGGCACTTCCTTCTCGTTGTGGCACACAAACACCAAAAGCCACCTTCCACCCAAGGACAGCCCCTGTTGTTTGTCTACACCTTGTTTGTTCAGATTGGAACAGTCAGATGTGGCAAAAAACGTCACTACAGCAAATGGCAACACCGCGCTTGCGGATGCAATGCGCCTCGCGTGTCTCCATGGTAGTTGACGCCTATTTGTAAGTACTGATCCCCAAGGTCTGTATTTCGTTTGGTGCCAGAAGGAAATTGACTTCATCTCACTAGAAAGCCTTGTGACTCTAATCTAATCAAGTTCTATCTTTTAATATTTCGTTGCATAATCTTTAAGTTTTCTATTCCTGACCCAAGTATACTCTGTAACTCTGAGCAAATATTGAATGTTGTCCTCAGATAAATAATCCACCGAACTCGAGCACTGAAAACGTACTCTTAGCATGTTTTGCACCTTCAAATATTTATTTTGCTGTATAAACTCAACGTAAGAGACGGCCTCCTCTTCGATGCAAAGCCCATCTTAAAAGCTGAAGGTTATCTAACTGAATGAGTCCATGCGGTGAGTTTGTTGACGTAGGTCCCTACGCCAATAGAAGTGATACACTTCACGTTTTGGTGGGGTATGTCTACGACCACTTTTCATCATAACCTCAAATCTTATTCGCAGTCACATTCTGCGGTCGCTGTAGTAATAGCTTCTGTTGTAATAATGTATAGTAATCAGGCATAAACTTTGAATTTGCTTCTTATTGATGTTGAAACCTCTACGAGATGGCGTTACAACTTCCCGCATTTGGAACATAGACTGCCCAGATTTCCTGTGGGAATCCTTCCACAGCTGCTGACGGAATTCCCGTGCACAGGTTTAAGGGGCCCGCCCTCTGTCTACGATCAAATGAAGCTTTAAAACGCAAGACACAAGGCGCCCAATAGTTCTCATTCCAAATTTCAGAAAAAATCCAACACTTTTGAATACATTGAAATCAGTCGTTGGTGGCGAAGTCTGAAGCAACGATCGATTGGATACGACGTAACGTGATACGTCCATGGTTTTTCTTGTGTTAGACGCGACTTAAGAGCTGGTGCAGTCTACTGACCGTCACGGTGCGTTCTACACTGTGGCTACTCACGGTCGTGTCTTAGTTACTGCTCCCATTTTCAATCTCAAAAGCGCCTGTCAACTAATGAAATTGTGTAATTTTAAGAATCATTGGTATAAGTTGGCGGTATTTTCTCCTTATCTTTTTCGGCGTGTTTTTACATTCATTCTGCGAACAAATGGCTTTGGATAATTTGTTACCGATTTATTCATGAGTTTCTATAATCAATAATATTTTTGTAACTTGCTCACCTTCATCTGATCATCGAGAATACAATAACATATAAAAGCTATTCCCACCGTCGGTATTGATAGTTGTGCATTGTCACTCGTGCATACAATACTCACCTAGTTTTATTGAAAATAAATCTGATAGCTGTTGAAAGTAACGTTCATACAGGTAACTTTCTACTTATGACGAATTTCATATTTAATGAAGTGTACTTTCATCATAAATTGACAACTCAAGTGTCAAGGAATTGAACATTGGTCTGGCTTGTTACTGTCTACCCTACCCATGTAAATAAAGAAGTCATTTTGTTACATCTCTGGTTTCAATCGTCCTCGAAGTTTTCTTGGTAATTGATATTACGAAATCATTGGTTGGGAAAATTCGGAGCAGAGGTTCAACATTGACGGTTGCAGATGATCGTCGCAAAGCTGACGCTGGAATTGCACAATCTCTGATACAGACGTATGGTCGAATCCCTCGGAATGGGAGGGAGAGCAGCGGCAAGACGCACCTCACACTCCTCTCATGCCCTCCGCTCATACTAAACCTAAGGCCATTTGCCCAAAAGGGTCCGGAATTAGTGTTAGCAGCAGGGCCCAACCCCTTACCCCTGCTGAGTTATAATTGCTGGGCCCTTCCACATCTTGTTTCTCAGCGAAACTTGATGGGTGGGAAAGCGCATCAGGGCCGGGTAAAAACTCAATCAAATCTCCATTTCACGCTCTCTCGCTACTTCCACACTGATATTTCTCCTCCCCAAAGCCTGTTTTACGCCATCCATCCACCCAAATTTCAGTCGACTTCTAGGCCTACGTTCATCACCCGTTTCAACAATCTCACATCATTCATCCTCAATAAATGCCCGAAGCCCGTCAGAACACGTCTATACTATGCCATTTAACTTCATCATCCCCGTTCTTATTCTAACAACGTCATTAATGATCATATCCCTCAGTGTCACTCCGGCCATACCTCTCAAAGATATTCAACCTGCTCTCTTCCGACCTTGCCACCATCCCCATGATCCAGCCCCGTAGAGCCCAGTTGGGTGAACTACACCAACCTTCATTTTGCTTGGCTGCCCTCCCCAAAATCCTTAAGCTCATTACACTCATGAGTGAACCCAACACTTGAGTAACGTCTCGTTACCTGCACCGAGTTACTAGCAGTGTATTGGACAGCGTTAGTCGACGATCAGGAAACATCAGTCCGAAACTTATTGCTTACCGTTGTCAAATGGCTTTAAAAAGTCCTTGAGTAGAGTTTATCAATCAGGCAGTGATCAGTGTCCCGGTTTGCGAAGTTTCTGAAGTTTTCTCTCTAAAACGTGCCACAGGAAGCACATCTTATTCTCGTGAAGACTTTCTTAAGGCATAATTTTGTTTAAACAAAATTGCAAATACACAAGCGGTGTCGTCACCCTTTTCAACAAAATACAAACCAGGTGGGGTGGGGCCAGGTGGGGTGCCAGGTGGGGCAGACGGTTGTGCCAGAATTTTGAGAACAAAAAGATGTTCTGGAAAGAGGTGAAGAGGGTGAGAAAGGGAGAGACCGGGAGGGAGGAAGTGGTGAAAGATGAAAACGGCCAGTTGTTGTTGGAAAGTGGTAATGTACGGAAGAGGTGGGCCGAGTATTTTGATCAGTTGCTGAATGTCGAGGATGACGGAGAGGCTGACATTGTTGCTGTGGGTGGTGGTGCTCGGATGCCAGTTTTGGTAGAAAGACTTACTGCGGACATTACCAGGGAAGAGGTACAGAAGGCGGTGGACGCGATGAAAGCAGGGAAAGCCCCTGGTTTGGATGGAGTTGCGACCGAGTGCCTGAAGAAGGGTGGAGTAACGATTG
>SDVV010030245.1:0-11700 GCA_016164225.1 Gammarus roeselii | reverse complement strand
TATCCTTTTGCAGATGTTTAGATTCCAGCATTTTTATCGACATCTCCGTTACATGCTTGGATGAGACTCATGAGGTAGGATCCAAGAGAACTAATGAACTTCAATTTGTTCCACTTTTTATTGTGAAACAGTTTCACGCGATATTAGGTTCAAAGATCTAGTCATCCCAACCAACTTAACCATTAATAATATATTTTCATTCAAGTTTGATGGTTATGTACGATATTTAGTCATTATTTTGTGCGATGTACACATCAAAGCCCCTTCACACGGCTCTATTATACGTTTTTTTAATTGTCACACACCAGGTACACACATACACGCTTTGTACGCATATGCAGGATCGGGCACGGTATAATGACGGCGTATACAGGGGTCGATACCGGAATAATGTAAACACGTACACACATTTGTATGCATATACAGGGTCAGTTAACATCTGTAGCATTTAACCTCTGATCAATGATTTTTCCAAAAGAACAAAGTCCCTTGTTTTTGTTACAAGATATTTAGTGTGGATCAGCTTCACGTCATGTTAGGCAAAAAGAACTAATCGTCTTCTAACCTAACCTTTTCCAAGCCAAGAATTATGTATTATAGATCGACTTTTCGTGCATACATATGATACTTAATAATCGATTTATGATATATTCATATCCATCCTCTCCACTTGGCTCTACACTTTGATCTATCAATTGCAGTTTTGATATACATTCAAGTTCGATCTAACAAATTTCATCCATTTTCATCTGCAAATTACATCGTTTGTTTGATTGTTATCCTTTTTTTCATATGATTCCTGATTTAACATGTTATATACACTCATCAAAACCTAACCTAATTTACATTATGTATGGTATTTAGTCATTGTTATGTACATATGAAACCCTCCAAACGACTTTAAATATCTCTTTGACATACATGATATTCATTCCGTTGTCACTCTCAACCCATATAGGTTAGCAGAGAGGACCCATTTTCAAACATAGATGGATTGAATGTTATAGGTAATTCATATTATTTTTGATTTGACACGAATCTATATAACTTTAACATGTTATTCACACCCATCAAAACCTAACCTAACCTTATGCACGGTATTCAGTCATTGATATATACATATGAAGCCCTCCGGACGACTCTGAATATCACTTTAACATACATCTTATTTATTTCATTGTCACTCTCGACCCATATTAGTTAGTAGAGAGGCCCCATTTCAAACTTGGATGGACTGAATGCTACAGTAATTCAAATTTGAATCCAGTTCCATTCAAGCGGACACAAGGTCTCACACTATGTTGTTCTTATTATACTTCAATATATCCACTTGACTCTACAACCTCTGACGACTTGCATCTATGATATACCTTTTTTTTCCTATAATTTTTATATTTTTGACGATGACTTCGTTTCAAGATCTGATCGGACTCTGGTTTATATCCTACCAATCTGTAACACATTTAGATCATTTACCTCGAGATAGGTTTATGGCATCATTTCACGCCGTAAACATATTATTCTACAGATTTCGACAGTACGATGTTGCCTCCGACTGACACGATGTTTGCAACTCTTCACTTAACCTTTGAATTTAGGATAATATAAACATTTCATTGAGGATTTAAATAGTTTTATTAGTAAGTACTAGCATTATTTACTGACCTTGCTGGCATCATCAATGACATCTGCCTCGTTTTTTGATTTGAAACAGCATGGTTCGTTCATCCAACCATACCCATCATCACTCTATTTCAGTTTCCTCACAAAATCTTTCATATACTCCATCATATCTTTGATGCAAATATCGAAGGCTGTTCCGTTCCCATGAGTCCAAAAATGTAATGCTTCCTCTCCTTGACCCTTGAGTATTCGAATCTTCTCCAAGAGTTTGACCTTCATCATTGAGAAATTTAGCATACGATTCAGATTTTTCTTATGTTCTTAGGTATAATTTGTTTTCCACTACCTCAGCTTTATTACAGTCATGATGATGATTTCCCACTTGTATCATATCAATTTCGTGATTTGCCTTTTTATTTCCACTAAACTTTGTTTACATACGACTGTAACGCGTCGACATAAGTTCCCCAAAACCGACTTTCCTTTTCCTGCATTCATATGTGAATTATATCTACCAGTCTTTTGATTCTTGTTTTACCCATTGTGAGATAACTGATATTTTCAACACACGTCAATATTTGTTTGATCCGACTTATATCATCTTCGGAGACTTCTCCAGCATACACTTCTTAACAAATATTTTGGGATATGAATATTCATTTTTGTTTCTTATATGACGAAACGTGGCTCCGCTTGATCTTAACGTAACACTGACTCTATTCTCGGTATGCAGCTAGCTATTATGAGTTGGTAACATGTTGTTTTTTGCAAAAAAATCAGGCCTAACATTGCTCGCTTAGGTCATCAACTGTGTATGTACATATGTATGTATGTGAATAGGGCTGTGTACGTATGTGCAAGTGTATGTTCTAGTGTATGTACGTGTTACATAGGTTAATAACGGAAAATCAAAATTTTGAATTTACGTGGGATGACAGAGCTAAGTCGGTCTACTGAAGTGATAACTTGGCTACTCAAGTAAGGTGTCACTCTCAAAAATTTGAAATTTTATTGAAATTATGAATTTTATTTTTTGGTTATATATTTTTTTAACTTATGTAACACGTACATGCGCTAACCAGTCGAAACTAACTAGTCGATATTACTGGAATTGTAACAAGCAAAATGGAAAAAAATTATATGTGTAGGTACATAAACTGGTGAAGATTGGTAAAAACTAGAGTCAAGTGAATAGATTTGATATGAAGCTTAAATCAATGAAGAAGTACATATTATAAGTACGAGAACGGGAAAAAATATATAATCCTTTGTTAGATCAGGTTAGGAAGAGTTAGGTTTATAGCCATCATCACAAACCCTTAGTAAAAATGCTATAGTGAAAATTGTGAACTCTCAAATAAGACAGATATTCTGAATGGGAACGCGATCTCATAACATAGCCTGAATTAATCAATAACTTCTAAGTGAACAACTGCAAACCTATCACAAACATTTATATAAGTAAGTCTTGCGGGAATAAGCATCCAGTAAAGACATAAGGAGGGTAACATAATTGAGATGTAAATTAAATTATTAAAGAATTTCAACACTAGCTCTACACAAATCCGGTACTGATTCTCCAAGACGACATGGAACCGGACCCAAATCCAATGTCGAGAGGTAAAACATACCAACATTTTAAATCTTTACATCCAATTCAGTAAATTTTTCATTCAATTTTGCATGAAATTATTCGAATTTATACCTTTAACATATATATTCCTATGATAACCAATCGAAACATACAACAACAACAACTATAAGAGAAAACGTAACAAGATTCTCTACTCTACTCTAACCAACATTTGTTAACTACGATATAAAGCGTATCCTGCCGTACCCCAGAGGATAAATCCTACACCAATATGGAAGGTGTATAGTCAATCAATACATGATGACGACGTTCATTACCGATCTTGTAATAAATGGAAATATTCCTACACTTCAACTCCTAAGGTGATCTGATTCATGAAAAAATCATATACTAACATAACAGCTATACCGAAAATATCTGACATTTAACACTGATGTAATGCAAATAAGGTTATTTTTATAAACGATACCTGTTCGAATCTATAGCAAATTATTAGACCTAGCTGATGCTATGCCTGTAGTAGGAGAAAAATCAAAGCCCACTGTGTCATAACAACGAACTCCACAATGCTTAATTAGGTCACTTCTCAACAAACTACTACTGGTATATAACAAATTTAGAGGGGACACCCGGTCATGATACAATACCTCAGACGTACCATTCATCTGTTTAGTCCCTCATCTCTGAACAACGTCGAGCAAAGTCACATCCTGGACATAACCAAGAATCTATACACAAGTACAGTGGTTATGAATGGGCCTGACATGAGTCTCAAAGAGCGTGGTCATAAAAAAGTTGGGTTTCTGTTCACTGACGACCTAAGTAAATTATCACAATGATTAGCACCTCTCTAACACAATGATTAGCACCTCTCTAACAAACCCATGGAACTTAAGATCGACGTCCACATTAACTTACAAAATTTATGTTGAACATGGATGAACTCCAAATGACAAGCAGAGAGTGTAAACCACCTCTACACCAGGATCTTTCCATCCAGTAAATTGTCTTCTATACACTTGCTAGGGTTCAATGACGAAATTCCACAATGATGCAGTTCGGACTAACACGTCTTAAAATTTCATTCCTATGATTATCGTGGAAAAATCGTACAACTACAACAACGACAACTAAAAAAATAGCCAAATAAGATGCTCTACTCTGCTCCAATTCACAATAAAAATCTAATACATTAGGGTATCCATCATAGTAAATCGGTCTACATACACAAATAGGCATAAACACAACGGGCTTTAGCCTATGGAACACCTCTAACTCCTCCTAAATATTGACGAATGGTCCTACAATAAAAATACAATAACCTAACAGCAAGAACGAGTTTGTAACAAATGGGATCTTCTATATCTATAATAACTACGTCAAACATTGTACCAGAATGTAAGAAGATATAAAAAACACAAAAAATAAACAACATATAACTAAATTTTACCTGAAATAATATTCAACATTGCAGATACAAACGTAATATATCCTAATATTCCGATATTGTATAAATAACCAGAAGATTGAATTGAAGATGGAAACTGTACAGAGAACATACGAAACTCAAAGACTTATATTAAACGGTCAAGATATAGTAAAATAAGACGAATGATGCAATAACCGACCAATTATGTCTGAAATAGTGTGCTACCGTGACGATGCAAACCCAAATGATGCTAAAAATTCTTATAACTATATGAGAAGAAAAAAAAATCAGGTACTCATGCAACAGGGCTTCCAACCGATATTCGCTATACAAAAAAATCGAGATAATACTCCCTGATCAGTCTACATACGCTTGATGTCGAAACATTTGGAACATGATAACATCGAAATATTTCGTTCAACACTGGATAAGGCGTTATGGAGTATACAGAATCTCGTAACGAATCTGCTGCATCAATCCAAAATACAAACATCAACCCGTCAACTGCCAGACAAATGAACCGTACTATTCCTATAGATATTATATACATATGAAATAAATCGAAGGAAAATACATAGAACGTTACCTAAATTCAATATCAAGCATCCAACCGCTATGAATTAGTCAATTCAATGTAAGCATGGATGTAACATGGAAGTGCAATCTCACCTACTTTTCTAAAGCGAGAGACTAATAATGGAATGGTTCCATATATAAAGACGATCCTATTTACCCTGAACAAATAACTTGTATCTCTGAAAATTCCATAACGGGATCTTCTCCTTTGGATGAATGTTTGAGTCACCTGTTTATATGTCATCTTTTTCTATGTGTGCGATAGCTCGCAATAGAGAAAATGAATGAAGGCGTTACAGCAACAGTAACTAAAAACCAAACGCAAGGGTTCTGATGATATAATCGCAGAAAAATAAAAATAAACTAATTGAATCTATGCTACGTGTAAATTGATCAACAGCGAACGACGTAGAAATGATACCAAGGATGAAAAAAAATCATCATGAACGTGTCCGGAAATTGACATTCGTGCATGCTGGAACTGTGTGGAGTCCTAACCTTTAATACACTATATAAATTATTAGGTAACTTTTAGATTTAATGTCAATATAAATTATCTTATGAATGTATGTTGTCATAACCCCTCCCCCTTAAACATTCAGAGGAGCAGCATTGACATGCAAAGAAATTGCAATACATTATGTCCAGCATTGAAATGCAAATACCTATATGTAAATGACAATATAAAGCCTACTTATAAACTATTAACATATATAGGCTCACAGTCCATCTGAATGAGTCACCTCCGTTCCCTCGACTCCGCCCGCCCTCGCGTCGCCCACTGACTCTAGATTGCACGTTATGCGCCGCTGACTCCGGACAACTCCTGCCCCACAGTCTGAATAACTCTAGAAAGCACGTTTTTCGTGACATCATAACTACTGATATGGCTGAGAGTATTGTGTTGGTGTGGAATGGTTGTGTTGATTTCATGAGCTGTAATGGGACCTGTAAGGTGGCTTATGCTTGTTTGGAGTTGTTAGGAGAGTAGTGTTGTGTATCGGCGTTGGTATAGGATGCTTTCGAATGAGTTATTTTTATTATCATAGCACAGGTATAAACTTATTTATTTGATTTTTCACCCTCACTGCTAAGCTTTATTAAAGGATTTATAGATATTATATGCTTTTTCACTCATTGCACGGTCACTGCAGTAGATGAATTACATAGTGTGCAGTAGTTGAATTACATACACACGTATCTTTTTTTGATTTCAAATGAGGGAATGAATATTTGGAAATTTGACCTACGGTGGTAATAGTAATTTACTCAAGATTGTAATTCATTTACTCGGAGATTTATATCTGACATTTGCGTCTACGACTACGACAATCTGTAATATGTAGTCTGCACCATTTTGACTTCTGAATAACGAGTAGGTCCAGCGCCCGACTGCTCCTAGATCTTCGCCCATGTCTTTCAATTGAGATACATGACGCGATAACAAGTAAGTCATTGTAGGATCTATTTCAAGTCTACGGACTCTTCCTTAATTTCTTCTTAGCTTAAACGCGCAGCGTACAAATCTTCTAATTATAACTCTTTTGCAGTCGCATCACCGAATGCTGCTCTGAGATCGCGCAACCCAATTACTCTGCCATTCGCTACGGGAGCCTCTGTTACCTGAACGAAAGGATATTCGTTTATGGTACGGTCTATAAGGGAAAAAACGACAATTCATTTCCCACGTGAAATTTCACTTGATACAAATTTTGGAAACCGTATCACATCAAGTCAATGATTTTTAATAGTCTATAAATCGCGTTTTTGCCAAATTCACATTAATAGCGAATTGTAGTATTTTAGGATTCTTATTAATCTTATCACGTACACGATTGTATTCGCTACTGTACGTGGTGAGAAAATCGCCGCACCTGACCTTTCCCGTATTTCTTCTCAATAGTCAGGCATAACATGGCACTAAAAAGCCCATTGAAGGAGCTATTCCCACGCACTCTTCCTTTCCCGGCGTGGCCAGATCATTTGCTCATAGGCACTTACTTGGACACCGTTGATTGAAGAAGCTATTCCTAAACAGTCTTCCTCTCTCAGCTTGACCAGTTTTTATTTCTCTCACAGTCTTGCTTGGACACCGTGGGACAGCGTTTTGTCTTCTCTTAAATTTTATACTATATCCTGCAAATAACAATTTTTTTACTTTTAGATATGGGTCAGGTGGATCAACAACCGTGATAAACTTATAAAAAAACATTTTTTCTGTATCGAAGACGAATTATTTATCTCAATAATAAATAGAGCGTTACATTTTTTACTTGACAGCAGATAAAAATAAAACATATTTTATGTCATTCGTCCATATTTGTACTTCATTTATTTCGTAGTTCAGATAAACACTGATTCATGAAATTTGAGGATATATCCTGAAACCCACTTCATGATTATTCTTGCGGAATCAACAGACATGTCTACTTCTTCGCATTACCAATAAATTATATTTCAATATGACTTATGTTATCATTGACCAAAGATGTATCGTGACTGTCGTTGGACTCATAAACTTCGCCAACCTCGTCCCGTATTCTGAGAGAGCAGAGCACTCATCGACAGTAAATCTCAGGGTCGACAGTAAATCTCGACCCGCTATCGTACTCATATATACGACCATAATAGGCTGTAGACTAATTGATTGAGAATGCGCTTACCAATCTCACTAGGTTTCAGGAAAATAGGGTCATAATCTTTGGCAATGCTTTTTCATGTATACCAGTGAGAACGCATAAACGCGAGGGGAGATTTTACGTGAAGCAATAGTAATGCGTTTCATGAAAATAAACGATTGAAGATACGGCGTTTGATTTGGTAGTCCAAACACATTTAAGACAAAAGGCAAAAAGGATTTTCATTCCTGCTTATGAAAAACATCGTTGCATGAGCTAATGTTTTTTTGCATAATAAATTTTTGTTACAGTGTCAAATTAATTTATGTGTGCCAATATCTACGTTCCAATAAAAGAAACATACCTTGTAACTCTAATAAATCGTGAAGAGGAACCTCGAAAAATATCAATCACTGGTTCGTTTTCGTCTGAGTGTTTTTCAAAAATGCTTTAGAGAGCGTGAATAAAATATTGTAGATATGGATTTATTTCATGACTTATTTTAGTTCTACAAACTGAAATTGTACTCCTCAAATGAAACTAGTGTATTTTATCAGTTATTCCCCAATGAAAATCAAACACGTCATCATGACCCAAGTGCCGTATTTTCTTTCCTGTACAACAATAAATCAGGGTCCAGTTTATGTGTTGCAATTGGTAACGATGAAGGCAATTAAACCCATTAGTATCGTTCTCGTTACGGTTTGATATGTAATGATGGGTCGTCGTTTCACTGTGAATCCTTGCCAATACAACCCTTGCTAAAGAAATAATATTTTAACTTCGGAGGCATTTTAAGTTAATTATCGTAACAGAGAAATTCTTGACATCAGGAATTTAAATTGTAAAGCTTCTGAGAATGCTACGACACTTCCCGTTCTGCTACCACACTAAACGGTATTGCCACTTTATTAAGATTTTTAGACTGGTTTCAACATACATCAAATACTCTTTTGGGCAGTTATGGTTTTGGACCGCGAGAGAATTGATCAAATATATTTTTTTTGGTGAACAGATTACCTGTAAATAATTACTGTCATATTGATAAATTTTCTTTTAGGCCCCCCCCCCACGAATTTATACATTTCTTCCGCTCTATCCCTGCCTCTTGTTTGCACTAACAGTTGTCCGTACCTCGTTTTTTATTCAAGGTTTTGTGCATTTGTCGGCAGGTAAGTTTGTTGCACTCCACACGCTCTTGTCGAGAGGCGTCCCCTGAGAATGACTGCAGCTTAGTTAAGACGAGATATTTCGTCGGTAATGGGATAAACTCCCTCTTTATTCTCGCTTGCAAGAAAAATGTTCTACTAAACAGCGGTTCGTGACCTTTGGGAAACGAGTTAATCGTAGGGCAACTGCACAGTTACCAAATGTGAGCACCAAGATTCAATGATATACTCGGCGGTTTATTCTTGCTACGGTTCTTTTTATTTACTGGTAATGACAGTTTTTGTATTGCATATTCACAGGAGTTTTAATATACGGCCAAAGGTCTCCGAACCAATAACGTTGTATCCGGGACAACGTTATATTCATCGAAGATTTCTTGTGTGCTGTAAATTATGCTCGACGTCTACGAATAGTTAGTTTCGCGCTCCCCGCGTGAGAAGCTTCAGATATAACATGAGTGGGAAAAAATTGTACCGAGTAAATTTATTTTTATTCTTTATACTAGCGTTCCAGCCCCTCGTCGTGGTGAATCTTCGCTGTTTGCCATATAGAATCCATTTATATCCTCGGCAAACCCCATAATTGTCTATTTCCATGAAATAGCCTGCAATGATTTATGCAAATCACATTTCCCTACAGTATCAGTAGATATAATTAATTAACACTAATGATCATGATAATAGATACATCGCACACATAAGAAGTGTCTACGACGCGAATAGTTGTCTGACGCGTTGCAGTAAACATTCGACGAAATTGTTTCAATAAACTATTATATTTTAGTACAAGTTTCAGGACCACGTGCAAACTTCCACATCTTATTTTGGCAGACGAATTTTTCTTTTAATATACTCACGATGCAGGGTTGCAACACTTACAACTAATCGGAATTTTGGGGGCCCTAATAGATTGTACACATTACATTACGCAATCATACTTGACTCAAATATTTTCAGACTGTGCATGGCTTATATACCACTACATCCTTTTCAAACGCAGGTCCATCAAAATTACTTTGTACCATCAGGTTTGAATAATTTATTTGAGAAAAAACTTAATGTCTCTGCAAATTGGGTATGTTCATCGTTTATTTATTTGTGATGTATAATAAAATGGAATTTCTTCTTTCAGTATAACTGTTTTTTGCAATTTAACGGTTCTGATTAGTGTCTCGTGACAATACAATAATGAAATGAGTACTATTTAACGCAATTCTGTCATATTGTGGATTAGGTTCAGATACCAACTGACGTCCTCGTGAGGAAACGTTCGCGATAGTACGTAAGCTTGCAATACTCACTATCAATACGTAATTAGGGTCAGTATTCATGTTATACTGACCACCGCAATATTTTTCATTTTAATTTTATTAATCAAGCTTCTAATGGCACGTTTGATATTTTTCTTATAACCGAATTCAGTAGCGTTCATGCTGTTATTGGAAAAAAGAAGCTACTTTAAACTTCCTGGGAGTGCTTCGACAGGAAGACACGCATAGGGAATAATAAAGTCGATTAATACTGTGACCAAAGAGTCGAGACGCCGTGCGGCAACGATTGGGTACCATATACATTGACCAACGCTCCTCAGACGCTGCCACGCGCTTTATTTCGTCCGACCGATTAACATTCTTAACCAAAATCTGGAGGAGAAGAAGTAGAAGGAGGTGGACGAAAGCATGGATTTCTACGACCAAGTCACGACTGTGAAACGAATTGCAACGTTACGCAGCACAATCGTCGCTTGCAACGGCTTCAACTTCTTGAACATCAGATGCAGTTTTATTAACCAGCTACAAAATATGTAGCAGCAAGCACAATTTTAATGCAAACAGATGTAATGCACTTCTGAAAGCTTCTGAGATGGTGATTTCCTCATGAATGTACATTCATCAAGCGTCGGGAAATGTAGGTTGTTAGGCCAAAATTATTTATCAACGAAAAAACAGTACGGATAATCATGGTAGACATCAGAAACTTAGGAATTGACAATGTAACCAATTAAAAAACAAATTTTACTGTTTGTGTTTCATCACTCAGCTGCTCAGTCGCATCTGCATCTATACAGACACAACCGGTTAAAGATGCGGGATACACCTTTTGTTTGTGGGCACCTCTAGCCAATGCACACTTTTTTCACACTTTTGCAATGCACACTTGTGAGTGCCTCTGAATGTACAACAAATGTTGTCAAATGTAGGTTTCAGGACATTTACAAGCGACATTAAAGTACACATTGCAATGCAGTTATTTTTCTACGTGAAGGTCAACGTCTTTAGCCAAATAAAATTTTAACTTCTCTGCGTAGAGAGCTGCTTGCATTGCAAAGCTGCGATGGCTAAAAAAACGAGATCAAGGGTCTAATCGTAAGCCGTTGTAGGAATTATTTTGCCCTGTAACAGATTGTCTACTATAATAAGAACTTTCATATAGTCAGGCAAACTTTTACTCATGGGTGCCGCTTGGTTGAACTGAAACCATCAGCATAATCACAATAAGTTACTTTCTCCCATGGAAAATGTAGGCAAGAGTCCTGTTTTGATGGTCCTCTGTATGGTCTAAGACAATATCCGATTCGATGACTTCATAACAGAGACGTCCTTCATGAGTGGCAAGTAAGTTCGACCACACGGTCACTGTAGCCCCGATATTAAACGCGCCCTTTGAGTAGCTCACTTTCGTTACCACGTT
>SDVV010030244.1:0-11700 GCA_016164225.1 Gammarus roeselii | reverse complement strand
TAGCAGAAGTAAATTACAATTCAAGAGTTTCTGCACGTACAAGTTCAAACAGGTATAATTTTAGTTTACGTTTAAAGGCAGCAATACTTCTGCCAGTTCTTATATCTATGGTAAGAGAATTCCAGGTTTTAGCAGCTTTGTATTTTAAAAATAGTTGGGACTGTGTTGACGAATTTCGGGGAATTTGCAAATCCGCATTGTTGCGAAGATCATACTTAGAATTATTTCTAATGAAAAAACTGTTATCAATGTAAGTTAAATGATTCAAAGCTTAGTAGACAAACACTGCAGCGGAAAAGTTGATGATTTGACTCAGTGGAAGAATGTTCCATTGACAAAAGAGAGGCAACGTGTGATCACGTCACACGTTAACACTTCACTTTAACACTTCACTTTTTCTGGTATATTGCGATGCATTATTTTTGTACCCACTGGACTATCTGCGTATTATCGTGCAGAAAATATAGGTCGCAAATCGATGAAAATCTCTGGTATAAACGACCTTGTGGGAACAGGTTAAGTTACAAAACAATCAGGTTAGAAAATAACAGTGTTTTTTACTCCTGATGAAAATAAAAATATGATGAATGCAGGGCAATGATAGGAATGCTAATAACTTTTGTCATATTATCGAAGCAAATCTTCCTTGTCGCTGGGAATATGAAGACAGCGATTCACCATTGCACCGCTTGATGACAGTGAACGGAATTGTATCCTAATATGACTTGTAAATTGTATACATATTTAAGTATTTTGCCACGATTCAATGTTATGGTTGTATTATCGATGTGTAACCTTTGGTAACAAAGATTCGATGAAGATGTCCTACAGCCGAATTATTTTGTCAGAATATACATTTTCTGTAAGTGCACAGATGATACTATTGTAAATTATATTTCGCTCCATGTAATCCGAACCGGCGGCCCCTAGAGATGAGCTGTGACCAATTCAAATTGAACTCTCGTTTTCGTTAATTCAAGTAGCGTAGTTGATAATGAAGTTTCATGTCTTAGGTTTGGAAATTTATTTATTACATAAAAATTGAAAACCCATTGCCAAACGATGGAAATAAATGATCTAATAATAATAAAAATAATATACCCTAATTTTCTTATAAAGACATTCCAACTACCTATAGACTCTGGCAAACACACGTTAAAATAACCATTTTGCAACACTTAACTTTGACGATATCAAGAAAAACGAAACATCTAGCGGTAGAAAATATTAAGCATGACGTGTTTCTATTATTATGTGTTTGACTGATGAATTACAGGATCTCTTGAACACCTGCCGGCGTCACAGACCGCATTTGACATTGTGATTATCCCGATGAAGAAATATACCTTCTAAGGAGGTTAACACTTCACTTGAGACTATTATTATTATCATTATTATTTTCTGCTTCCATTGAAAACCCATTGAATAACAGATGAAGTTTTTGAACATAGAGATCATACAATAATTAGTTTAATGAACGTGAACAACGTCAAAAGGAAAGTCGATGACTTACTTTTCGAACAAAATGAATGATCACAAGTTTAACAAGAGCTTGTTTAATAAAACCCATGCAATGTTGTCCAAATATTTTTCAGTAAATTTCTACCATACTCTATTCTTAGAAGTCGTTATGATCCGGCCTCGCTGCTAAGTAATTAAACGAGTTCTGTCCATTCGGTCCACTTCTATTGTGATAATACAATCCCCGAAGCGAGCCCCTAGGGGAGTATATTGAAGTTATACCTATTCCTTCCATTTGAATGCATCCAAAAAATTAGCCATTCAGCATCTATTAATACGGTTAAAATATTGAACGCGAGGGTTTCCTAAACGCAATACATAAATAACCCCGTAAATAACCACTGCATAATATTGAAACAGGAAGGGACAAACACGGCTTCCATCTCAAGCCCAAAGCTGAATTAAGACAGTGATTCTTGTTAGATGGTTTCAGTAAAATGCAAGTGACTTTAAACATCTTTTGACGAAGATGAAACATAACGTCACTTGTTGTCTACAACCTCCAAAGAGGGCGTGTGCAGAAGCAGTTCATGTCCGTCATGCGCATACATGTAACAATATAAGAACAATTGGCCCCAGACTATTTTATTTTAATTGAATTGATTGTCCTTCTTACAAATGGCCAAATTAATTTACTGAGATATACCTGAGTAAATGCTAAGACCATGCGATATGAATATTAAATGCAAAAAAACAGTAAGGCGTCATATACAACGGTGATTCTAATAACAATGTTGGATGACATTGAGATATTTCAACCAATTACTTAATCACTGCAAGTGCACCTATGATGGTGTCATCGTGTCCTCTATACATACTCGATCTGCATGCGAAAGTAGATCAAATTGATAAATTGCATTATTGCCTAAGTTTGGTAGAGTGTGTGAGAGGAGGAAGCTGTGAGTTAATATTGGTAAAATCAGTAATGGCAACTGAGGTGAAGCGAGAGTGAAGGAATGGTGTAGTGTTGGTGAATGTGGTGAGCTGTAGGACATTGGGTATGTAAGCAATGAGAGGGTTACCACGTACGAGAAGGTAGTGGTACCAACTCTGCTATACGGGGCCGAGACGTGGCGGTCGAGAGCGGAAGAAAGAAGAAGATTGAATCATTCCGGTCGGAAATGTTTGAGAGGCATGGCAAGAGTGTTGTCGAGAATCTGTATCAATCACGAAGTTGTTCGAATTAGAAGATGGATGATAAGAAAGTACATGATTGTAAATTCCTGTGTTCAGACGATTTTTAGACCCATGGTGGGGATGGATCATGAGAGATGGGTGAATTGGACAATGAAACCCAAAGAGTAGGTTAATAAATAGCGTGAAGCAGGCTTTTTTGGGGGATAAAACTTTAAGGAGGTAACGAGAAAGCGTGCAATGCATCTGCGAGAGTGGAGAACTGTTGTAAATGGATGAGTTTTGACGCGGCCCTGATTCACTTTCCTACCCTTGGCGTCTCGTTGGGTTACTGGACGTGAGTGGGTTAGGGATAGGCAATTCTGCTGCAGCAGGGGATAAACAAGTGAAGGCGTCGGGCCCTGCTAGTTTAGATTAGATTAGAGTGAGGCAAACAAACGAGCCCGAGCGCTCATGTCGAGTGTTTTCTTTGAAAGAAGTGAAAGAAGAGTGAGGGATAGTCAACGAGGTTTTGAAAATTCACGCACACATACAGACAAAGAAGGTTGTAAGGATAGAAAGGAGAGAAACCACAACTACCATCACCACCATACTAGTTACTACCCTACTACTACACGAGGCATTTCAGCCCGGGAGAAAAAAAGGTCGAGAGTCAGATTGTCTTGTTCAGGAACGGGGCGAACAAGATGGGAAGCGAAGTATTTAGATTCCAGGCGGTCGCATCTCAGATTGTCGAGCAGAGACAGCCACGAACATACGCTCAGCGGACTCACACTTTTCCTCGAGCGCATGCCTGTCGGCTTGCCCCAGAGGTTGCGTCAGACGGACCAACTAGGTATTGAGTCTACTTCAAAGGAGCATGTGGGAATTGAATTTCGGCAAGTATGTGCACATTTGGGAGGAGCACCACACCCAGTTGTCTGGGTAGTGGTCCTCCCCTATGTGCTCAGAAGATTAAGTCTTTTGTATTATTATTATTATTAAATCATTTATTTCCATCATCTGACAATGGGTTTCAATTTTTTTAAATATTACACATAAAATTTATTATTGTAAACACTATTTGAACTGACGTAAACAAAAATTCAATTTGAAATCCGTCACCGGTTCTGATTTCATGCAACAGATTATAAATTATCATATTATAATCAATTATCAACAGCCAACGTCTTATTTGAGGTAAGAATTAGAAATGCCTGGCACGAAATACATGTGGTGGGGGCGCTTACGAATACATGGGGTTGGGAAAATTACTAAATACGTAGGATTGAGAAAACCGCCAACACATGGAGCTAAGAAATTCGGAGAACATGGGGTTGGGATATTGGAATGCGCTAACATATAGTAACGATAGGGTAAAATATGAATAATAAAGGGTTGAATAGGTGACATAAATTATACATAAAATATTTACATAACACTGGAAATACATATTTCATGACGAAATGCGCTAATATATAATAAAGATGGATGTCAAACATTGTATGAATAATGAAGTGGTGAATTCACGACATAAGTTATTCATGAAATATATACATAGCACTGATTATATACAATTTATGACCGCTAGGAAATGATTAAATGATTGACAATCAGAATAATTCGATACTGGAGTACAGAAATCGAAATTAATATACATCTGTTATAGAAGATGAAACCCAATATTAGCTTATGTGACAATGATTGTATCTTTAAAAATGGAACGGTAAATGGTAGAAATGATTCAATAAATTATATTCTCGTCGAGTTGGCTTCTGTCAAAGCTGGGAGCTACCTATCGTTCCTCGAAAGTTCAATTTGAATTCGTAACAGCTCATCTCTAGGGGCCACCGGTTTGGATTAAATGGAGCGAAATAGTATTTTCAATAGTATCATGTACGCAAGTGGTTCCTTGAAGGCTGTCGCACTTCAAGGTGAGACGTCAGACTGACATCTCATAGGAAAAGAGTTGCTCGAGGCAACTCCTGAGTTTAGTAAGAATAAACACAAGTACTTTATATTTTGAAAAAAACTGTAATATTGTAAGTTTCGGTCCATATATGGCACGTGTATTCAAATTTTGAGGTTATATCGAATCAACTTTAGTCAAGAGAAACAAGATGTTTTTTTCTTAATTTATGAAAATTTATCACAAGATTTAAGGAATGAATCAATATTTTACATTTTGAAATTGACATGTAAGTCGAGTTTAGACAGTGAATCGATTTTTTTATAGAACAGTTATCGCATATTTTAGTCTAAAAAAGGCAGAAAACCGGTATTTAAATTTGGAAATTAGCTTGGGCATCAGTAAAGAAGGGGTTAGTAGGTGAACGTCATGCTGAAACAGGTCTGTCCCGGATCTGGGCTACAGGGGAGAGATAAGACGGTTAGTTCATTCACACTGTATAGAGGGATAACTTTCAAGGTGAGATGCCGAAGGGCATCTGCAATATATGCCAATATATTTCATTATTTATTTCAGGGTGAGACACTAGAGGGGCATCATCTAGATATACGGACTATTTCAGGGGGAGATGTCAGAAGGCCATCTCTAGGAAACGTTGTTCTACTAGGAAACCGGCGTTGCCACCAAGGAAAGCAGTTTTCTAATATCTGTCTTTTTCTTTTATCTTCTTCCCTCCTGACACGAGGAGAAGAAGAGAAGAAAAGTAGAGTAGCATCGTGTCGACAGTGCAACTCCATAGGAGGGTACTCACTGATTCAACAGATAGATGTTATCCCCCTTTCTCTCATTTTTTTTTCTCCCGACCGGGAGGGTAGAAAAGTAAGAAGAAAAAAACATCGTGTCGGCAAGGTCTCTCCATAGGAAAATACTCATGAGCTCATCAATAGATGATATATGTCGAATTTACGTCGTACCATAGAGTTGAGCAAAGCTCCCCGTCTGGTGCGGGTTCGATTTTCGAATATCATGGGGTGTGGGGGTGGGTCGCCGGCAGACGTCACCCGCGCTAGTTTGCAGTTGTTGTATATCCCTCCCCATAGCTCTCCTCCTGGTGCGGGTTCGATTTTCGTATATCATGGGGTGTGGTGGTGAATGCTGTCACCGTCTCACATAAAAATATAAAAAAATGAATAAAAATATATGGTATCCCTCCAAGTCTTCACCGCCGCATCGAGTTGAACAAGCCCTCCTCTTAGGCGGTGTTGATTTTCAGGATACGATAGTCCCTGCATCTGCTTATCCCGTTAGAACAGCAGAAGGCCTCGTAGGCTAGGGGGATGGGTGATTGCAAGTACCGTTACCGGCTCACACCCAATACCGGTGGCCCTGACGTGGGCTTAGGGGTGGATGCGAGTCACCGTAACACCTCTCACCCGGTGAATTTCTGTAGGAATGATCGTTAACGAGATATTATCAGTCTGTCTGTACTTGCAATGCCGTATTATCAGTTTATCTGTACCTGCAATGTTGAATGTAGAAAGCGTTCCGTTCCGATACGGAGTTTTTCAGTCGCTTGAGTTGGTCAGCATTAGCAATCATAACATTGTTACTGATAATGAATGAACTACTACTACCAGCGTTGTGACCGAATGTCACATCACGTGATTTGTTTAAAAACAAATGAGCTCATTTGTAGATCGATTAAATAAAAAAATGATCAACAATGAAATGACTAGAGTTATGATATAAATCTTTAGATGATGCTCGAAATGACGTGGCATCTCCATGCTTGCTGATGTTCTAGTTAGAGCTCAGTTATATATTTATATTCATATGTTAGGCACAATTAGTGCATCGATATTCAACATGAGCATGATATCACCGAAACGTGTTATGTCGTCAAAACACCCCTGCGTGTAGGGACATCGAAACAGCCCCGCGTGTAGGGACGTCAAAACAGCCACGTTCCAACAAGTTAGGGTGTCAGTCATGGGTGAGGGAGCAACCTTGGACACTAGCTAACCCGCCCATCCCACCAGCTAATGACAGAGCAGGCCTCAGACGATGGCCCGCCACGCCCATCCCACCAGCTATTGAGAGAGCAACCTCGGACGCTGGTTACCCCGCAAATCCCACCAGCCAATGAGAGAGCATCCTCAGACGCTGCTCGAGCCCTGATAGCGGTGCCGTGGCAGTAGCTTCTGTGTCTCGGTATGTGGTGGATTTGTGCTTGAACATCCTCCTGAGGTGAGATATTTAAAGTAAACTTATATGTATCTTATGTTAGTATCAGTGTTACGATACGTGGTATTTTAGATGAATTTCGGTATTGCTTACGTTATTTTGGGTGTTGCCACTCCAGGCGACTTTATCTATTTCCTCAAGAGAGCAGTGTTGGGTGCTCACGGGGTCTTATCTCTCGATCGCGAAAAGGCACTACCTCCCGCAAGTGGTGCGGTAGCATATATGTTTTACCCTGTCACGATCGAACATGTTTCGCGTAACAGTTTATGCTATTCTATGATTTTTTATACAGTCAATGTATAACAGTATTTACGAGTGGTAGGCCAGTGTTACGAATACGTCTTATTTTATAAACTATCCAAGAACCTGTCAATCTCGTCCTCCTCTTCAAGTTTCGATAGTTCATTTTTTTGTGAAATGCTTTAGGCGACCTATTCAAGAATATTTGAATGACGTCACTGACATCTTTGCTTTTTGCCCATAAAACTGCATGAAACTATATCTGAGTAAACATTTATGTAACGTACATTTTCGTTCATATATGATATTTTTTCGCTTACGGCACCTTCACCGACATTGTATTTACACCCCGTTCCACCCATTATATCAGCCGATCTATCTCCAACAAAGTTCCATTACAACGTAGTTTCAGTGTACTTGATTTGTGCATGTTTTTGTAGAATAAAGCCGTTGAACTTTATGCGTCATGTGTCACTATCATATTCAAACAATTTCCCTCCATCTCTAACGATTCTTTTTCGCGTAAGACTCATTCTGACATTGATTTCTAGCTCGGAGACGTGTTCTTCCAATGTATTACCTGAGATATTTTACGCTAGGAACAAATGGAGCAGTTCTTTCATCTTTTCCATCAAAATAGTCTACGTAGAATACAATGTTGTATTGTTCACGGTGTTTTTTTGTCCTGAATCAGTCTTCATAGAATACTTCTGCAAGTGCTACGCTTCACTCTCCCTGCAACTGTATTCCTGGATAAAGATTGTTTGTAAAATTTGAAAATGTGTTGTTTTGATACATTTGACTGCTGCCCAGCGATGAGACATTGACAAAAAAGTCCTCCGGTTCCTACATCCTGCACTGGGTTCCTACGTCATACTGATAACAAACAGCTTGTAGTCATAAATATATACTCTAACTAGTTGGACAAAGAAATATATATGTTCAAGTTTATATTTATTTACATAGTCGCATGGTTACACATATTAAGAACATTTACATCAACGTCTTAGGAACATTTACATCTTAGGAACATTTACAAAATAAAACCTGAGGAAGTGGATGTACTTTCATCGTTCACGCGAGTGTACTCGCCAAAGACAGCTTCCCCAAGCTTACGTCTCTTTCAAGTTAAATCCATGTTTACATTTGCATCATCATCCAAGACACATCGTTTCCTTTTCATAGTGATGGTAGAATCAACTTCAATGGATATTTTGGGAATGTCTGGATGCCCATAGGCTAGAGTTGTGCATGCATCAACATAGTAGCGCTTATTTTCAAACGTACTGAAGCAATTTTTAATAGTGCGTACAGTTTGAAGCTGGCATGTTTGTGCGCGAATGTTGTGCATGGTCTCAAAATGTGTGTATGTTTTTTTTTGTTTTGGATATCTCTGTATTGTTCGTGTCTAACTTTGTCTTGTGTCTGGTAATTGACACCTTTTGCAGCTGATTTAGTTGCGTCGGACTCGAGCAACATACTTTAACACTTTGGTTGCAAGCAAATGATTTCACTAGGGTTGTCGTTGACTGTTTCGATCTTTCAGTAGTCATTGCTGTCCTTTCTTTGTTTCATCGTACAAGGAATGATTTTTGGGTTTCCGTCTCAACATCCGCCACACCTTTGAACTGGAGCAGCAACGAGTCTGTGTCCGAGTAGATGAGTGAGACGTTGTCACCGTATTTGTCTTTCAGAGTGTCATAAAATAAGCTGTAGACTTTTGCTTTAGCTTTCTCAAGCACGTAAAATCCAACTTGAAGTTGATGAACCATTCTCACAATTTCTGCCTGAGGATCATGATGACTGTTTCGGGGCCGATGGCGTAGCAGTTTTTCAGGACGGGGTTGGCAGCTTGTTTTTGGAACTTGTTGGCTGTGCACTCGACCTTTGCCTCTAGACTTCTGTTGATATGGTTGAACAAAAGCTTTCCATTAATACTATTGGATATGAGCCTCTATAGAGACTTTTTGACAGAATTCGTCAACTTGTGACGTTTCTGGATATTTTTCATAATGAAGGATTTGAAGACAGGTTTCTGTTTGATTCGAAATATTGGATGAACCTTGTTCACTTCCAGTCCATGCCTAAGAAGTATTTGCAATAATTCCAGGGCCATGAGGTAGTCAGTTTGGGATTGATGACTAGCAACCAGCTAATAATCTGCTCAATTCCTGTTTTTGAGATATTCCGAGCCTGCCAAGAGATTTTTGGTGAAGGGCGACACATCGTCCAAGCTAACATCTTTGTGATGTAGCAGAAGTGGCCACTCTTATTTTTTTTCGTTCAACTTTGTCGCTGATTTGGGCATCGATACAGACAATGTACGTGTTTTTTGCCAGAACAGTCGGAGTTTACCAAGTCGAATGCTTGAATTTCTTCCGGTGTGAGCTCGTGGATTTCACCAATGATAAAGAGTTCACTCAAGCATCCACCATAAGGACTGTTAAAGTCCCACATTGCTGCTGAAGACACAGGTAGTTCAGCGTCAAAGTCTTTGCATCGGAAATTGTTTATCTTGGTAGAACCTTTCGTCAACGTCACAAATCCGCCTCTTGTATTTATGACAATCAAGTGGAATAGATCGATATCTTTGACCAGCTCCAGTTTTATCTTGCCTTCGTAGAGAGCAGCTTGCATTGCAAAGCCAGGGGCGCTGGCAAAATGAACAGGATCCAGGGTGTACTCGCGTGCCATAGTCTCCCTAAACTTTTTGAAGACTTCGGCCGGTAGCAACGTATCTATTATTAGATAAATTATCATGTATCACAAAGGGTCTTGCAATTGGCTGCCTGCCACATTTCAATCACTTCAGCATAATCAGAGTTCGATATTCCTTTGCCTCGAAGTTGACTGTAAAAGTCTTCTTGCGATGGGAGGTCAGTTTGGTTTAGCGCATGATCCGATGTGATGGACTCATAGCAGAAATGTCCTTCTCGAGTAGCGACTTCTAGAACCTTGTCACTGTAGCTGAGACTTGTGAAATAAGATTTCAGGAGCGGCATGTCATGGCCACTGTTCTTAAGATTTTTGGCTACACTTCCTAAACTTTAGTTGAGAAAGAAGTAGGTGTCGATGAGCTTGACGTCGTACTTGCTCGTGGCATCGTTCAAGGAGACGGAGATGCTGAACATTTTATCAGATTTTTTGGCCTCACACGGATATTCGAGAAGTTTGTGCCGTCCAATCCTCTCAATATAAATCTCATGTCTTAGGCTGATGCATTGTGAGCTATACAAGGCATGAATTTTAGTGTCTCCTTGATTCTGAAGTTACCATCATAACACAGAGCCCCAATTTAGTTGCCAGATCACATTTATTTATTGGATTTGAAGATGCCATTGATGTAATGATCATGGTGGCAAACTCTTTTTTTTACCATTTTCTCCAAAAGTGTCTCAGCAACACTCACACGTTCTGCTTCGCAATATTTTTCAAGTCATGTTTTGCTAGGATGGGGTCGGGTACAAGGTCAAGGTAGACATATAGCTATTATAATCCATCCACAAATTCTTGACGAGATGTGTCTCCCTCTCCTCAGAGGGGACTGAAGTCAAATCGACTACATTGTGCCCTACAATTTCCCCGTCTCCGTCTTTCCCGTCCCCGTCTTTGTACATGCACAACCTCTGTATGCTAACTACAGTTTTTTCCTCTGTTTCAGGCTCCAGAACAGATCCACAGTCATAATAGGCCACAACGGGCGGTTTCATTGTGTGTGCATGGCTGAGAGTTGGTACATCTCGCCTTCCTCAGGCATACTGATATTTTGCAAGCCTGTACTGACTGAACACAATTTCAGGTGCCCAGCTTTTTCCTTTCATCCATACCTTGCATGCAGAATGGACCAATAAATTTGTCTCTCAGTCTCGTTTTTCTTAATGTACGCATAAATGTAGAGAAGCAGGGAATGAGCGCGACATGGGTGGCCTCAAAGATATGAAACTGCCTCTGTATATACTGACAAGATCATAACCATCCTCCTCTTTTGTGAGCTAATACAGTCTGATGTTCAGATCACATTCCCTTTCTATTAGAGGGACATTCTCCAAAACCACAGGTTTGTTCTTGGCAAGGTTTTGAAATTAGAAGTATGTATCTTTGTACGGGAGATAAGTAAACTTTGATTCTCGTTTGAAATTCGTGAGGTGGTATTTTCATTAAGTGGAAGTACGCGATGAGGCTTGTGAGCACACAACTATTCTTTGATTATACAGTATGTTGAAAATGTGGTAGCGGCCTGGTTATTTTTTTGGGCTAAGGAACATAATCACCAAGACGTTTTATTCTATTAAGACCCGTCCTATAAAATTTATGCTCAACTCAGGTTACTCAGGTTCCGCAAATCTACCCCGAGATCCTCAATGCAATCACCTAAAACAGTGTTTTTTGGTAGCTGGATAGCTTTTGTGTTAGGCACCCAGTCCTTGCTGTCAACAGCTCAATTCTCAATTAATTTGCCCATTTTAACATTCACAATGCGTTGTAGTCTTTGAAAATTTCCTAATTTAAGTACAGTGTGTGCCTCTAGTTCCTCGCGTCCTAATGTAATCATGGAAGATATGTTGACATGTTCATTGTATGGTACTAATTTTGAAGTTACAAAAGTGTTTTAAAAATTCCTTTAGAGATAGGCGGATAATATATGGGCTCACTTATCTGATCAGTAGGCTAAG
>SDVV010030243.1:0-11700 GCA_016164225.1 Gammarus roeselii | reverse complement strand
TATAGCATTGCTTATTCAATAATCTGTCGTGATATGTTGTCCCTAGTTAATTAATGATTTCGCCATCCAGAAATGACGACCGTGCAAAATCATTTCAAAGATACTCTAGGGAAAACTCATCATTGCTACATCACTGAATTCCATTAAAAATTCGCTCCTATTATCCCACGAATTGACGCTAAAACAGGAGTAATGACAAGTTGTGATTTCTTCGTTGTGTGTTGTATGCTTGCGCATCTGTTGGAGGTGAACTCACAAATGTAATGAACATGATGAATCAGTGGTCACACACTGAAGCATAAATGGTCAATGTTAACTGGTGTCTCGGGAGCTTCAGTTGTCAGCTGTATGCAACAACAACACAGGGCAAGTTATTGGTAGAGATTCTTTCGTGAATTTCAGACACCAACCGACGAATCTCAACTTGCGAGCTCCAAAAAGGGGATAGCGACCGGCTACACTGATCGTAATTTAGTGTCCGGTCACTCTTTGTTTGCCCAACCGTCTTCCAATGCTAGTAGGAATCGATTTATGAATTGGAAATAAAGTTTCTATACAAAAAGTTTCAGGTCGCAAACACTTATTGTTCTGAAATTTATGGTGTAACGAACGGTCCCCTTCCAACGACCTTCCAATATAGATATAGCTACAGTGGCTCGTTCGTCGCACCCTTCTTTCTTGTTGTATCACATGTTTGTGTAGGCGTGTTGAATACATACGCGCGCTGAATGCATAGTAGGAGAAGTTGCAGACACCTAATTGTTTTGGCAGTTTTGGGCGCCTACAACAAGGACCATGAACGCAGATTCAGAGATAAAAATTGGACTAATAGAGCTAAAATTGTTCACAGATGTAATGCAAAATATACATCCCAATATCTGATAATAGTTAAGTTCAATGTTTTTCTTTGATTTATATTTAGGTAAAGATAAATTTTGTATCCAGCAATAAAAAAAAAAAAAGGTCGGACGAAATTGTACGAAGAACGTTCCTCCTGATTTTTGGCGTGCCTTGCTTGCTACTTGTAACGTCATGTTCGTATAACAAATGCGTGTAACGATAACTAAAACAATAATTTATCTACGGTCAGAAGCCTTATAACAATTTGAATGATACTACTATAAATACAAGTTCATCGATCAAGTTCGCAAAGTTTTCAAATGACAATCGATTCAAACTACTCCAGTCAGATTCAATTATTTAACAACTTCAACATCCTCAAAAAATGTTCTATGATCTGTGAATTTTAGAGAGATTTCTGAATTCAGCTTCGAGGAAGTGACAAGTTCCGTCGAAAAAATGCGCGCAGAGGTGACGTGTACATGATTGCCAAATTCCTCCGGTTACACAAGTTCAATAGTTGAAAAATTGTTGTTTGGCGTACTTTGATTTATGTCTACAGCATAAAACAAAAGCACGTTGAGGTTTCTGAGTTAACTGTTGTTACAGTGAATAGAGTTTCCTCCCAATTTACTACGAGTCGTATCTAAGTCACTTTACACACATGTCTGAAACATACGATTATGCGCGTGGTCAGAATTTCAACAAAAGGGGAAAAAGCGGATTTTAACTGGTTTACCGGTATTTAATTTTTCCTTTTAACATGCAAAACTTTTTATTTTTGGACCTCACCCTCTGAAATCAATCCCTAATCCATCGAGATTATAAACCATATTCTCGGCCATTCCCGTGCTGATTTCCTGATGGATATAATCAGCTCGGCAGCAGCGGGAAGTTTATGTTAGTTCCCCTAATATTATGATTTCATCATTTTTCACGCATTGAAAAATTCTAATTTTATATGAAATTACTCATTTAATATGTATATTTTTTCTAAGTAAGTGCATTCGTTGTGAACCGTCCTCTAGCAGACGATGTTCTAGAAAATAGTTTTCCATTACAGTAAATGCAACTAGAAAATATTGCTTGGCGCAACATGCTCTGAGCATCAATATATATTTTATTTAAGCACGGTGGCAAATGCCGAACTCATATTTGTATTATCATTTTATGCAATCTTTTTGCACCATTTCATTCAGCAAGGCTTGCATGCACGACGAGCTGAAAAGCATTCGCCACTAAACATTTTTCAGGTAAGACATATTTAAAACTCCGGTTTGGACAAACCGACAAACCGCATGACAATATGATAAATACGTGAAGAAGAACTTATCTTAGTGCGAGCTAAGCAATTCTTTAAGAATGGACTAGAATGCAAAAAAACATATCTGAGGCGACAATGTTGGTGTTTGCCCAGGGGCTTATGACCAAGTAAATTAAAGTGACATCGCTATCCTGTGATGGAGGAGGCCTCTACAACCCTGAGTGGGAGGAGGCATCCACGCTCCTGAGTGGTAGTTAGACCCTAAACGTCTGAGAGGAGGAGGCCCTAACATCCTTGCGTGAAAGAGGACATGTCGTGATTTGAGTGGTCCCTTCACTCCCAAATGGGATGAGGGCGTCACACTCCGGAACACCCGTGAATAGAGTAGGTCTACTCATTCCACTCATCCCTGAGTGGAGGGAGGCCATCCTTCCCTGTGTGGAAGGAGGCCTCCTCACACCTGAGTGACGGGAGGCCTCCTCACCCTTGAGTGGAATCTAATAACGATGCATCACCACGGTGGTGCGCAATAGCCTGGAAGTGCCACCGACCGTGGAGGGTTATCAGCTGCGCCTATCTCATACGATCAGTTGAGTCCAATATCAACAGATGACGAAGAAAATATGTATTTCGTTGGACCAGAGGTCTGCTGTTTGCTTAATGAAAGCACTCACTGAACGATCATACATTAAAAAAATAAAATAAAAACGTTATATATTGTCGTCGAAGCATTGATCAAAAAAGTAAGAATTTATATCGCTCACAATCATATTTAAATGGCACTAATAGAATTACCATTCGCACTTTGAAGTGTAAAGGAACAACCCCTGACAATGTCATTTTATGCAAATATCATTTGTACAACATCATATCTTCTATTACTATCATGAGCAATATACGTTGAGGAAATGCCGAGTAGCCAGGCCTTATTGGACCAGTAATGGTGCGAACTTATTGCCCTGACTTACAATATTCTCCAAAACACTGATTGGTTACATCAAAACTAAACGCAATGACGTGATTACAATTTCGTCATTATTTGAGGTTCAATGCAAATTCATTGAGTAACAACCGTGCGTTTCTAAATAAAACTCATTCTTTCCTCAACGGAGAGCTTACAACAGAGGGTTATAGAGAGAAATATGCTATGCCGTCATTCCTTTGAGAATTAATTCTTTGCTCAGAGAGAGCTAACTATGAAAAAACATTGAAAATGTAGTTCTGACTATCCCGTTTGTGCCCATGCCGCCAAATTATCATTGTAGCTAACTATGAAAAAACATTGAAAATGTAGTTCTGACTATCCCGTTTGTGCCCATGCCGCCAAATTATCATTGTATTTATAGTAATGGTGATGTGTGAAATTAACATTCTAAACAGCTGTATGTTTGCCAGATTCAAAAGGACTTAGAAACAAGAAAAACGAGCTACTATGTAAAATTTTCTTCCCTAAGCTATTTGTAACAGGCCTCTTGGAGATCAACTCGTAGAATCTGCCGTCTTCACAAGTTTTCAATACGTCATACACCGTCCGCCCTACTCCCTACTTGGGGACAACTTACTCACCTAACTGGCCATCACGCGCAGGGCTACCAGGCCTTTATTCTCTTACCGAGTCCCTCGAATCGACTCACCTACTCATGATCAACCCATCGCCAGTTCAAGTAAATTTGGGAATAAACCCTAAAACAACTACTCCAACCCATACCTACTGCCGAAAACTTTCGAGACTACTTGATGAACAATTCACAAATTTTCACTACATATTCACCGACTCTGCAAACCGTTGACGGAGTGAGAGGTGCGCCGTGTGCGGGGCAATCTCGCGATAGGTTACCCTCACACAAGAAGCCTCTGTTTTCTTTGCATTACGGTACGCTCATGAATTAGCTCTCTCGATCATGAAAACAAATTGCCTCCGCACATATGCCATATTCTCACACAACCTGAGTGCCTTCACTCCGTTAAAACTCTGCATTATGCCACCCGCTCTAGGTACAATACAATACGACCGCTTTACCATGTCCAAGACAGAAAAAGCTGTCGAACTTTGCTGGATCACAGGTCACGCGGAAACAAAGGGGAATGGGCTCAGAGATTCCCTTGCTAAACTGCCGGTCTTCTATCGGGAACAATTTATTACCAAGTATTACCGAGATTGGTTTCAAATCATCAAGCCGTATGTAACAGGCTGACTGAGCGATAGGTGGCAACAAAGCGGACAAGTATTCCGGCGGGCATGGGACCGTTAGCGCCTCTATGCCATTCTTGTGACCGTCGGCGTAAAACACTTGCTTGACGAGTGATTTTACACCCCCTTTTCACACACCCTCTTGGTAGTTCACAATTGCTAGCATCTGGGCTCCGGTAAAGATGAACCCCCTAACCCTTAAACGGTAAGCCTTTGAAACCTAAAAAATATACTCGCTGACCTAACCTTTTCGGAAAAATAAACGCTTTCGTTAAAAACACGGTTTATAACAAGCGGTTAGAAACTAAGAGGCAGCCGGAACGAAGTGATACTCCCACCTCACAATGTCTTCCGATATATTAATAAGTTTTTGAGCATACAAACGAAGTTCAAGTCAGATAAATAGGTTTGAACATTTTCATTACTGAAACGCTCTCTGGTAGGCATCAGCGTGCGTATGTGCCACAACTCTATGCGGGCCCGTCGGAGGTGGTGATCTTGGCCCCCGTCGGTGCAAGGTTTTAAGCTGCGGCTCCGGAAAGGATGGGCTTCTTAGCTTGTAAGTATGTATAAACATACAGCCGTTTCCCCCTATTTGTGAGGGTGGCTAAGTTAGGCTGACACAGAGGGGGAGGCGACCAATCTAACCTCCACAAGACTGCCGTGTCCATGCCGAGGCCAAAACTAGCGACATGCAGCACCAGAGGCTGACACTTCAGTCGGATACGCTAACCACTCGGCCACGGCGGCCCAAACTACCGGCCTCTGCGTCGCAAGGAGCCCATAATGGAAAACCTACATAGAAAAGGGGAAATATATTGGTAAGTTCGCAGATTAAATAAAGGTAAATATTTGAATTGGTTTTATGAAAATGTCGGCGCCTACGGCCACGAAGAACAAACGGTATTTTCCCGCCAAAAAACTCGACAAGTGCTAGCAGTCATATCTATCAAAATCTTCCACGTAAGATTTGCTTAGGAAAAAAATATTCTCGAAGCTCAATTTGTAATTTCTTTGTGTTCGCCCTAATCTGGAGTAAACTTGCGTTTGAGATTGTACCTAGTAACTGCATTAGTTGCTGGTATCCAAGCTGCTTGGTGTGTCTTCCGAATCGACTCACCTACGTGGCCATGTCTCGCTACACGTCTTTTTACCCGTCCTGCTCCCCGCCTCGCTACCCGTCTCGCTACCCGTTCCGATACCCAAGGTATCGAGACTTGTAGCGAGACGGGTAGCGAGACAGGTAGGTGCTTCAACCAAGTTGATTAAATTTGCTATGATTGCGTGCATTGTGACATAAACATGCAACGGAGAGGTATAATCTATTTTTTTTTACCATGAGACGGCTTATTACTAAATATATGTTTTGACTTGTTTATATACCACAGGCTGAAATAACTATAGATGTATTAATTCGAGTGGTATACGAATCCATGATCTGGGTAACTAAAATACAGAATAACATTACAATCGGCCCACTCTATTGATTATAAACTTTGGTAATGGATATCATTCGGTAAATGATGTTGAAAAATTTAGAGAATTCATTTTGATTGTATCATGTTGAAAACTTGAGTTGATTGACAGTTCTACGATATTAATACAGAAATACTCATGAAAACAAATGGTATTGTCAGAGCACCAGCTTTCTGATGCATGGCCAAGAACAATATTGTCGATAAATTCCTGTATGTTTAGGTTGGCTCTGTTTGTTCATGCCCCGCGACCGCGTTTTCGATGGGAGTAAAAAGTCACTGTCTATTTCCATGTTGCATGTTCCATTCTCCACTCGTAACAAGTCCGGTGGTTAGCAAGTGTTAACAAGTTTAAAAAGACAACATCCGGCGTGTTGGCCCAAATTAGGCTTCATGTGTCATTTATGATTCTAAAACATCATGAAAGCGAACGGCTTAGCCATTTAACAGCGATTCAGGTAACACTCATCGAGCCGCGACTTGAACGTTCCGATCGTATTGCTGTTTACAACCTCCGCAGGAAGATTGGTCCATTCTTTGACAACTCTATAAAGGCAGAAATAGCACATGATGCCGAGTGAGAAACGCTTCCCAACGATTTGTATTCATTATTTCTAGTCAATCGGCTCGCATCTAGAGAGATAAAGATTACTCGGTCGACGTTTTCCATACCCTTCAAATTTCCTATTCCTCGACCATGTCACCTCTGATTCGACGCTTCTCTAGTGAATAATTATTGAGTTCGCGTAGTCTGTCTTAGTTCAATTTATTGCGCAGCGTATGGATAAGTTTGTTAGCGCTACGTTGAACCTTCTTTAATATAATAACGTCTTTCCAAGGTATGGAGACCAGAATTGAACGGAATACTCGTGATGCGGTCTAACAAATGCATTGTATAACTTATGAATACTGGCGGCATCGTTTTCTTGCTCGCTGCTTTTTAAGTCGTTACTAATGTCGACACCTAAATCCTTGTCTTCGGTGACAGGAATCAGTTTTATTCCAGAAATTGAATATTAGTGTTTGAGGTTGCATAACTTTACATATGTCTGAATTAAATTTCATTTGTCTTATTCTGACCAATCAACAAGTTTGTTCAAGTTTAATTGGATCTGCTGACACTCAAATTCGGTTTGCACTTTTTCATCTATCTTAGCATCGTCTGTCAACTTACTAATGTTCGAAAGCACGTTTCTATTGCGATCATGAATGAATATTATGAAGAGAACTAGACCTAACACAGATCCTTGAGGCACGCCGCTTGTAACATTGCCCCAAGGGGAGGACGTTCCGTTAGGTACATCTCGCTGCCGTCTGTTCGTAAGCTAACATTGCATCCAGTTGCTAAGCTTGCCTCGAATACCGATGTTGTGCAATTAACTGACAAAGTGCTATTGGGGTGCTTAATCGAAGGCCTGCTGAAAGTCAATGTAAATTATGTCGATTGGCAATTTTTCGTCGTTGATTTCAGGTATAGTTTTGAAAAATAGCAGGCTCGTAGGACAGGAACGATTGTGTCTGAAGCCATGCTGAGATTCGTCTATCAACTTGCTGGATACTAAGAATTCCCTTTATCAATCTTTCCATCAATTTGCCAATGCCTGAGGTGAGACTTATTGGTCGGTAATTGCCAAGGCACTTTCTGTCTCATTTGAAAAAAAGGAGTGACGTTGGACTCTTTCCATTGAGAGGGGCAAGAGCCATTTGTGAAAGATGGGTGAAAATGTTTAGTAACTGTTCGGCGATTTCGTTCCTAGTCTCTCTCAGCGTTCTGGAATGAACTTGGCCTGGACCAGTAGATTTTGTGACTTTCAATTTATCTGTATATTTTATAACGTCTCCAGGGGGCAATTTTACTGCGCTGAGGGCTTTAATTTGTCTTCCCGCTCTGATATCCTGGGATTAGAAAAATCCTGGTTCTCCAATGTAGATACAGGAGAGATATATTGTGTTAGTAGGACACTCGTGTTTGTGTCATCGGTTTCTAGCTCACTATTATCGTTCTCATGAGGACCTATAAAGATCAAATGATCTTTATTTTTTCGTTTTAGGACCTTCTTTGGAGCACTTCTGATAACGGCAAATTTGATTTTTGCATCGTCGTCATTTGGGTGTTTCTGTTTTGTTAAGTGCTTTGCTTTTTTGTGACTGAAGCTGCAGCAGTTCTCTTTTCCAGAATTTGGGCTGATTGACTGTTGGTCGCCTGGTTTGGCGAGGGATATGCTCGATGTATTTTCTTTAGGTAAAGTCCGAAAACTGGATAACGGTTTCTTGACGTAACGTCCTACGGTTACATGCGCTGCCGCTATCGTCTCTCTAAAATCATCATAGTTTGCTAATAAAAAGTTAGGGACCTTTTCGTAGTATATTGACTATTTCAACTCGAACGCTATTTTAAAATGGATGGAAACATGATCACTAGTTCCAAGGAGTTATTCCACTTCATCATTCGTAACATGAGAGTCGCTTGCACTAAATATAAGATCAAGGATATGACTGCCTCCTGCAAGTATCTTCACCATTTCTGTCATGAACTTATCGTCTGCAAAATCCCTCAGAGTCTGGCCAGAGGTAGTGCATACGTTATTTCCCAATCAATGCCAGGGATATTGAAGTCTCCAAGCACAATGCTGTGTTGTGTTTTGACGACATCGATGAGGGTGTTGTGAAGGTCGATATTATCTGCAACCATGTTCTTTTGGGGACGATAGACTAGGGTGATTTTACATTTTGAATGTTTACCGACTGCTTGGATTGATATGATACTATGTCGCGTGTGTTGCTTGGAATTGTGACTTCTACAATTTGTACAATATGTTTTTACGAGGAACAACACTCCTCCACCCTCCCGGCCATGTCAATCTTTGTGAAATAGTGAGTGACCGGGGAAAGTAAATTCGCCCAAATAATGTCTGATGCTCAATTTCATCTACGATTCTGTAATTGCGTTTATGCCATAATTTCCATTCAATACAGCAATACCTAAATCTTTGATTTTGTCCCTGAGACTTCTAGCGTTCACATACCAACATTTGAAAGTATCTTAAGTCACATTACCTTTATTTTTTTAACTTGCACTGCTTCTACTTTGAGGAGTTGTGTCGGAGACAAAAGATTTGTTTTCGTTTACACGGATTGTACTAACGGAGCAGTGACTCTTGCCTCTAAGCCGGATTGGATTGATGACAGGTACTTTTTGGCTAAGACCTGCGGTGATGTTCTGATGGGCTCTTGAATTTATAGCGTATCTAGTGTTGGCACGAGCGCAACCCGTTGGGGCGTTTCTTAGGGCACTGCTGGCGGAGTTGTGGGTTGAATATCGAGTACGTTTTTTGACTTATATTCAGTGATAAGACCAGCCTCGACGATTTAAATGTTTTCGGTGGTATCAAGCCCGTTTGAATTTATGCGAGCCATGATGGTGATTCGAATAAAGTTATATTACTTTGGGTCGAACATCGTTTTCCAATAATCAGCGAATGTTTTTTTTACAGTTTCGCAGAAAGTTTTTATGCAGTTTTTCAGAAAAAGCATCTTGCTTAATTTGTATGTACTTTGGTTCGGATGGGGCAGGATGCCAGTGACATGGAAGTTCGCGTGTGAACGTTTTTTTTTTTTTTTGTATGGTTGCATACCTTGCCCATGTCGATTCCGTCTGCGACGTCTTTTTACTTCGACTTGTCGTATAATTCGTTTAAAATATGGTATCTTTTTCTTTTCGATTACGCTTTCAATCTCGACAATAATCAAGTCTGTTTTGTCGAGTACATTTAGTTGAATTCTCCCTTTTCCCTGAATAGATTTGAAGAAGACGACATTGCAATCACCTATCGCAATCATTTCCTCTGTATCCTGAGCATCCATTTTACCAGGCAATATATCAAATCCGTTACGTGTGTCTGGTTGGATGTGGTGAGATAGTGGCCCAACGTGTGGGCCATTGTCACAGCGCGATTGCCTCCCGCGCAGCAGTTGTGCGCAATGCCTCGCTATCTTTGACTAAGTTTTCTATCGGTTTGATGCGGTCGTTATTCTCTGCATCAGGAGCTGTAAGCTTCTAGGTCAGTTCACAGCCTAGGTGCCTTTGAAGTTCTATGGCTTGATTTAGAGTTGCATTAGAAGTTATTTTGACTGCTGCTAATTTTTATGTTTTTCCAATTTTAATTTAACAGCCAGCAACCGAGTGTCCGTCTTGACTGTCTCTGCATTGGATGAGCTATTGGAGGCATGACTGAATAGTTTTTTCAGTTGATTCACTTTTTCTGCCCGCAAACAGGGACTGATGCGCATTTTGTTTTTTTGTCCCATTTGAGGGACTATTGCGCAATTGTCTGGCAGAGCTAGAAGAACTATCGCAAAACATTAGTTCGGAGACCTACGTTTGGTGGCAAATGTCTCATTCTAGCCCAACATGAACCATCTTCAACTGGTAAAGAGTTCCGGTGGGAAAAGGCACCGTGTGATCGCGTTCTTTTTTCATAATTCCTTGTAAAGAGCAGATATGAATGAAATAACTATAATTAGATGAGGAAAGGGATGATTGAACTTCAAGAGAACCAAACTATATTTTTTTCCCAGGATGATTCGTGATTTCAGGCGACTAAGTGAGTGTACCTGGAGATGAAAGCTGACTAAACTCAGCCTAAGATATTTTTTTTTATTTGAAGCTCTATCTATCTGACTATATACAAAGAGTAGTTTGTGCGTCTAACGGGTAACACATTAACTGTCAAAAAAATAAGAAATTTGTGATATCAATCAATTTATGACCAGCTTCTTCAACACGCGGTATGTATCAAACTTGAATGGAGTGAGAAATCGACGATTTGAAAACGGAATAAAGACAAATGCGAGTCGAATACGCATTAACAACGCAAAGTTACTTCCGTTGCTCCTTTTTGCTCTGAAATGTTGTGGAAATAATAGCATGATTTTAATAACAGTTTTGTACCAGACATGAACTGCTAAACATCCGAAGATGACGAAGAAATTTTAATAATTTCCCTAGGTGAAGTGTCGCGGAAATCATAGCACGATTCTATGCTGCAAGAGGTAAAGTGGCCCTACCGAGCATCCCAGAGTTATTATGAGAATGAACCTTCTACAATATACACGTCAGAGTACAATTTAATGATACTGGCAAATACAAGTTCCTTATGATTTTGTTACAGAGAAAAAGTTGGATTTGGCAATGCTGAAATTCAGAATACCAATAACACCATCGACTACTGCTAAAAGACGGACAGGTAACATGAACACAAAAAAAAAATTGTAGCAGTGGAGAAGAATCCTAACATTACGGAAAGTGGTTAATATAAACATGCAATGACAATGAAGCAGTTGCATTTGACAGTGTTAAAAATCAGTATGCCAATAACATCTTATAATACTGCTAAAGAACAATGAGGTAATATGAAGACAGATAAAAAGAAATAACAAACTGACGGCGCACAACGAACTAAAAACCTTGTTTCCACGCTTTGGAAATAAGTTTTCAAATCATAATTATGCGAGGACGAGCATTTTCCCGATGTAAGTCAGCGTTAGTCTGAAATGCTGTTGGAGTAGGTCGCTTATGGGATTTATTCCTGATCATCACAACATCAATACTAGAGAACAAAATTTTATTTCGGTGAGTTACTCATAACAATTCGATCACGCACTCTTTATTTGCAATATAGTCAATATCGGTAACTCATGCTATCTAAACACAGAATAGTATTTTTCGAGCGATATCATCGAGTACATTCAGGCAGACACGCACTGAAACACAAATAAACTTATGAACCGACGTATAGGGAGCTCGATGTAAAGATGTAATCTTTCACGAAGAGAGATACTCTCGGACGTGGCTCTGGACGTAGTAACACTACTAGACTTAATTATTTAGGTCAACACCCCTAGTACTTGAAAGAGTCTTCAAATATATA
>SDVV010030242.1:0-11700 GCA_016164225.1 Gammarus roeselii | reverse complement strand
TAATAAATCTTTGTTTGCAATAACCTAAATTTAACACGATTGAACTAGCATTGAAATGCACTAAACGCATCTTGCCCCACGTTGAAAATGTGATAGATATTAAGCTAATTGAAGTTGTACTCAGCATTCTAAGCTTTCGTAGGTAAAAAATATCTTCTTTGGTGAAGGGTAACCAAACCGTAAATGGTCTAGGACATCGCTATTCAGTAAATCGTCTACTAAATGTTTAACATTTGCAGGGCTCAATACCGCAAAAAAAAATTCCATAAAGATGCACGGTGGACTTGCACCTCTTAAACATACATTCCTCCAAAATATCTGACATTTAACTCTGAGATCGTGAGAATAACGCTATTTGTTACTAAGATATCATTCAAACATATAATAAAATTTCTAGAATCCGTACGTAAGCATTCGTAAATAAAAGCAAAAAAGACATCGTAAGGCAACTGAATTCCCCAAGATGTTCTTATCTCGAGATTAGATCATTGTGTGTCCGCGCGTCAAGAGATAAAAATCGCTCATTAGCATTTGCGGTTTGGATACAGCCTGACACCGGTCGAAACCCTCCCCTCTTCCCCACCCCGTCACGGCCAGTCTCTATGTAACGTGAGCAACTCTTGATCAGAATAGAAGAAAATAAATATATAACTACAATGTCCGAGAAATACAGCGAGTAAGTCAGAAACAGCGTACGGAATTTGAAAGATATCGAAAGGTAACGGAAAATTCCCCAGGACGCTTATATTTCTCGTGAAATAAGATCCTTGTGTGACCATACATCCAGAGCTGAAAAGTCTCTAACTGTCATGCCTACATTGAAACTCACTTGAGTAATTGTCTCTATGTGGTTACACAATACCTTATTCCTTCACAAAAAATGCATGAATGGACTCCCTATCTCACGCACCTGACTTCCCTCTTCCCCGTCACACTCTATGAACCGACAGCACCTCCGTGACCTAAATAGAAGACACCACTCGAGATAAGGTCCCAACAAATGCATTAGGCGAGTCGCAAAAAACCTGCGCTCTACGTAACATCAGAAACTAACTTGATCAATTTGCCTTAATATATAACTACAGTGTCCGAGAAGTACAGTGCCTGAGTCACTAACAAATAACAAACAGCCTAACCAATACATTCGATAAAAGATTCAAATATCTAATCATCCTATATCTAATTCCTTCACAAAATAACATAAATCCTAATTAATTATTTATCTAATACCTTTACTAAAAGCATACATCCTAATTCCTTCACTAAAAAGCATACATCCTGACCAATACATTCGATAAAAAAATCAAATATCTAGCCATCCTATAGCTAATTTCTTCACTAAAAGCATACATTCGCTAATTATAGCCAAAATCTAATTCCTTCACTAAAAGCATTCATCCTAAATCCTGCATACATCCAAAATCCTTCACAAAATAACAAACATAGAGTCACAAATTGAAGTGTTCATAACATTAACCTTGCCAATCAAGGGCGCAAGCCTGATTCCATCCCGCCGTTCCCCTTCCGTCCCCCTTCCGTCCCCTCCCCTTCCGGTCAAAGTCCGTTAGCTGACTTGGGGCACCAAACCAGTTCCGGAACCCTCTGCCCCCCGCCCCCCCAATTTTGCGCGCACCCCGCGTACAAACCGGTTGAGTCAAGGTGCATGCATCGTGCCAAAACTAACTCTATTTATCCCTATCTAATTCCTTCGCATTTGCGTTCTTGTACCGTTATCTACTACTACCGATCTCATGTCTCATGAACTGAAGGACAGATATCAAATATTGATGACCCATGCACAACATTTATTCGCCGACTGCGTGCCACCTCAACTGATCATAGTAATGAATTTGCTTCTACGAATTTAGTGTGTGTATATATTGACCCTTTGCCTTGCAACCAACAACTGTCGAATGTGACTTGCAACAGCGTTCGATTTGTTTCTTTACCTGGTTTGCCTCTTAAACCATCTCCTTGGAAATAGATGGAGCTGTTGATTATGTTCACTGCCCGGAATTCGTGACCACAATTGCAACACTCACTGAGTCTTGACGTAGTAAGCGGACGGGTGCAACAGTAGCGGGCGGGTGCAACAGTAGCGGGCGGGTGCAACAGTAGCGGGCGATTGCAACAGTAGCGGGCGGGTGCAACAGTATTGCAAGCGATGGACTTTTGTTGCCCCGGGTCGAGCTTAGGTGACTCGCTGAATGTGTAAAATTGCTTAAATGGAGGGCGTTTGCGTAACTTTAGTTTTTGTCATCGATGGTCTTGTCGCTGATAAATTTGCGTCCCAAATCGGTCGAAATGTGATGCGTTCATCCAATTTCAGATTCTGAATCAACATATCTTTCATCACATAACATTGACTCCTTTCAGACAAAAATAGTAATTAGAAAATAACAATTGTTTAGCAAACCTAGACATCGTTTCTACTGCCAAAGCAGTCCGTCGTATTCAGATTTTTCCGGTAAAATGTTCGCTTGTCAAACGGAATAAAAGTTTAAATTTCCCCTCATTGGCTGTCAAGGCATCCATTAGGGGAGTTTCTTTTTTAATTTGGCGGTTCAGGATATACTAACTACGCAGCGAGTTGCTGGCAGCTCTGAACAAAATGTGTTTCCTTCAATTCGAATAACATTCATTGGCATCTTGATCGTGTTACTCTGTAAAGCAGAGCATTATACGAAGTACGGAATGGCCAGCAACATTCGGGGAGCGAGAGCACGGAGCTCCATCATGCCAGCCATATAGTGTTGTAACAGCAGCATACATATGCATGCAACACTTCCAGGCGTACCAGCCCCATAATGGTTTATGCAAAGACAAAACTGTCTGAAAATGTCAACATTTTCTTGGCAGGATGGTTTCTGTCACAAGTTGTTCAGACTGCTCATGCAAGCCTCTCCGTGAACATACTCTTTGTTGTAGGACAGCCGTATTTTAAGAAAGAACTGGTCTTCTAGCACAAAAAATGTCTATGACCCAAAAATGTATTGCTATGATTTCTATCGCCCAATTATTTTTTTGCCATTATGGTGTAATAATGAAATTTTGCACGGTCGATTTGATACACATTATTAGACCACGATATTTTTATATTGTATTTCTATAAATATATTTTTAATGATTTTTTTTGGGCATTTAACTGATTTCGTGCGTTCTTGTAGAAAAGCAATATAGAAGGGATTTTTAGTGGAACTCTTTCTTGTCGTACTTCTCACTTATTATCTATCTTAATTATAATACGCCCGTCCACTTACTCGATCATGTAAAATATAGCACATTGTGAAGGTAGTGATTTTGATCAATAATTTCCTACAAAGCAGTGACGGTAGTTTGAAACATGAAAATAACTTAATAAATTACAACGATTATTTGAATACTATTATAATACCAGCGAAAAAAATAATGATCTATACTAGGCTTTCATTGTTGCGATATGAATACGTTTTGGATGAGTTTGAGCGTAGGTAAATAACTCTGATGAATTATAAAAACTTACACAGCGAGCAAAAAAATTAAAATAAGTGTCAATGTATGAACATAAACAAAAAAAAGAAAGAAAATATTTTTGAGAATAAAACAATTGTCATCAGAAGAGCAGTTTATTCGAAAGCATAGAGAATACGAATCAAAGAAAATGTTTCAGTTATCCGAAGTTGCATAACGACTCCACCAAACGGGAACCGATACTGTTAAATAAAAAGATATTACATATAACATACAAAAACGACGACCTGGATACCACTGTTAGTTAAGAAGAAATGAACAGATGTCAATAAAAAAATCTTTCTTAATGTGCTTTTGGACCGCTAAAATTCGACGCTGATTTTTTACTGCTGCAACTATCAATTCAACTTATAAATTCAGTCCTAAATCCGTAACTGCGTTTGTGAATAACCCCTATCAAAAAATTTATCTCAAAAAATGTTGACAAAGCTTTCTAAAAATTTGCTGATCGTGCAATTCCGAGAGAAAATTTCACTTGCTTATATTAATTACTACGATTCTAAAAGAATGATTGCAAATTAAATAAATATAATGTCGAGAACCTACAATCCGTGTCCAATAAAAAAATTGACGAATAAAGTATACTGGAAGCTCTAATGCCTGATTATACGGAGCTGTATTATCAACAGATTATAACTAGTATATTCATGAGAGTATCGTGTTCACTCGTAGAGTGATTGGTCTTGCAGGCTCGTGCACCGCAGTCCAACTAATGCGTCTCAGTTTTCGAGGGATAATAAAATTATATATTGGAATCTGTATTGAAACTTGAAACTGAATAAAAGAGTATTGGTATTCTGCCACTAAAAAACAACAACATAACCCGTATCGTACGTATTGGACTGAGAGAGATTTGGTTCTTCGTAAAAAGACTCTATCCGGAGGAGGAAGAGGGACAGAGATATCAACTGTGATTGACTGGGAGGGAGGACATTCGCGCATCTAGACGAATTAAAGGCACACATTTTGTTCAGAGCTGCCAGCAACTGGCTGCGTTGTATGGCTATCACGGACCCGCCGAAATAGGAGGAAACTCCCCTTAATGGTTGCTCTGACTGCCAATGAGGGGAATTAAAATTTTTCTTTCGTTCGACAATCGTAAATTGAAGCGAAACTTTTGCCGGGGAATATCTGAATACGATGGTCCGCGTTGGCAGTAGAAACAATGTCAGGGTTCACTAAACAATCGTTACTTCCTAATTACCATTTTTTCTGTAATGGGTCACTGTTATGAGAGGGAAGATGGGTTGATTCCGAATCTGAAATTGGATAAACGCAACTCATTGCAGTAGAATTGGAATGCAAATTTATCTGCTACAAGAACGCCGAAGACAAGAACTATAGATACGCAAACGACCGACATTTGTGCAGTTCTATACATTTATAGTCACAACGCATTTCATTTGAGGTGATGCGTACAAAGTGAACTTCATTGTAATTATTATTACTATTTCAAATTTGCGCTGGGAATCTTTTAAATACAGAACTCTTACATGAGATGAAAACGACCAATAACTCAATTGAGCTCGTGAAAATCCAAAAAGCATTGTAAGTTGGCAAATATTTAGTGATGTCACACGTTCGAATTCTTTCACCTCGATGCTATTTAGCTCTCTGTGATTAAAATTGAAAAAAAAATGCATATTATTTGATCCGCGCTCATTGAAATATTCATGAATTTTCAATTAACTCCTAGTAACTCATGCGTACATGCAGGTCAGCCACGCGTTCATCTGCAGAGTTGGAATTTGATTAATACAATGATGGTTATTGTTCCGCAATGCGCTATTCCGTTTAGTAAATTAAACAGTTTAAGCAAGTGTTCCTTATGCATAGATGATTTGAAGAGGGTAATAACACCGGCTTTTTTCAGTTTGTGAACGAATATTTTGAATTCGTGTCATGCAGAAAAACAGTTAACATTATTCTCGTATAATTCGTTGCGTAGGAAAAGTAAACCATTTGATGTCTGACAGTATTCAAACATATTGAATAAAAGTTGAATTGAATACAATATCAGAACTTATCTCGTAATCAGACATGTGTGGTAATTATTAAGACATTTGTTGTATTTTCTCCATCCATCGAAGCAAATAAAACGGGTTTCCGTTCATAAATTTCCGGATGGGGGCTATTGAGCAACGTTATAAGTGCGGTAGATGTTATCGATCAGAGTGCGAGTGTTAGAGTAATAGACGATTCATCCTAAACTTGTGATCGAAAATTATATATACTTTTCCTTGATTGAATTTATCCGTTAAGCACAGCGGTGCACATGAAGTCTCATTACTTTATTTTAATTAGGATGGAAAGAAATCCAAAATTGGACTTCATTTGTGCTGAAAAATTTCCAGAGAAAACCCTTGTACGATATGAGACCATAAGGTAAGTCACAAATGCGCCGATTTTCGTCTGATCCACTCTTGTTCAGTTTCAATATGACGATTGCTGCTTATTCGAAAAGATCAATTTGGAGCACAGGAAATGAAAATGTTGTGTACCAATTCATCTTGAACTCAGTCGCGTACAACATGAGTGAATTTGTATCCCTCGCTTATGTAATAGACTCGCAGTGGCACGGTGGCGGTGGCGGTTGAATATACTTTTTTGAATAGCATTTCAGAATGAGTCTCCGGATGTCTACAGGTTTGCTAAATCATTACAAAACAAACTCTCGCCAAGGATTGTTTATATCACTAATAATGCGGAAATACTGTAAATTACTTGTTAAATATTTTTTATCGGGATAAAAGAAGGGGTAAAAACAAGTTTTTGCATCATGGCTTCCACTATCGATGAAATTTGTTTGAAAAAAACCAGCCTCAATAGTTTTTTTATCATTAATAGTTCGGAAATACGATTATTCAATTTTGCTGGTTGACGTCAGTACCGAAGGGTTGGGACGTCTCTGTTTCGGAACCAGTTTCAAAATGGATATAAAATATAACTGAAATATAAATGAACCAACACTTCAGTTATGTTTTCACAGTATTGGTAAATAAATGAAAAGTAAATCGCATGTTCACCCGAATACTGTTCAGGTATATTCTGCGAATATTTTATCGAATTTTCAGGAACACGAATAAGCGATTTTTTTTTAACTTTCACATCCTCGGAATAATAAAAGTTTCAATACATCGGTTCGCCACATATGAAAACAAAAATGTCAACAGATGTTATTGCTTCTAGGTGAGCATTTTACGCTGTTACTTTTAGTTACCCATGGAGAAACAGCTATTTGTATTTCATATTTCACGAACCCAGGGTTTTTGACAGAGGAGGCACACTTACAGTTACACATATTTTAGCTACCATACGTAAACGTTCTCTTAAATGTACAACTTTGCCTACGCCACCGTTCGGAAGCAGCTACATTCGAAAATACTCCCTTATGAAATCATAAAATTTTACCGACCACAGCAATGTATCGCCTCTTGGTTAACATACACCTGTCATTAATGTTCGCTCTTTTATGCACTTATTTCTGTTTCGTCACTCTTCGACCAGCAGTTCATTACAGTTATTTTTCGTTTCTGTTCATGTTATCCGAAGGTTCCCTGACAAATAACTTCCATTCACAATTTTGAGCTGTCTGATTGTACGTGAAGTTGATATAGATTAATTTTGGTCAATCTTAATTGGTTTCTCATCAGTAAGGTTAGGTAAGAAATTGTCTGGTTTGGGGAAATTAAAAATAACTGGAACACGTCCGGGAATCATAGGACTAATTCACTTGTAAATAACATTTTCACTCAGTGTAGATTAATAGGGACCAGTTTAGCGCTCACAAGGTGAGGAATGGTTTGTTGTGTCATAAATGTTTTTTCTTGTTAAAAATTGCCAATTTGAATTTCTTGTTGCAACAATAGGACATTATTAAAGCTGACCGATAAGTCATGTTGGGTCTGCAAAAATTTGTTGTGTCAGCAAAGTATTTGTTGCGACAACAGGATTCGTTTTGTCAAATAAATTTTGTTCAAATCGAATATATTTTTTTGCCTTCTTGTTAGCGCGTACTCAAAATGAACTCTGTATATAAGGAGATCACGACCTCCCTGGAACAACAGAAACCGAAATGAATAGATCCGAACCACAATAAACAATGAAATAGTTATCTAGAAATACGACTAATGCTTATTATAAATGATATTGTAAGCCACATATCGGAGACACTGTACCAAATGCAATCTTTGTCCCCAAAAGCATTGATTTAACGATAGCTATCCGAAATGCATTTAAAAGTCTAGCGATACACGTGTTTGAAGTTATATCGCCTGTTGGTGCTTCTACGGAGTAAGTTACTCAATACATGCACCATAGACTGCTAAAATATGGACTGAATCCTTATACACATGGATGTTTATCCCAGACGCGTTGCTGAATACATACAAACATGAAAACGTTCATAATTACCTACAGTTCACTAAAATCCCGTTTAAATAAAAACGCGGAAGTCAAATTTAGGGCATTGAAAATACTTCATCAAAAAATTCGTTAGCATTTATTACTCAAAACTGTTTTCCACGGATTTGAAACAGTTCATTATGTTCATGCTTGGCTCTCATGTTTCAATAAGTTACCCTGCTTAATTCATTGGGTGAGGCTTTGCGTATGCCTATAAGTCAACATTAGCAGCTTCACAGTACAAAACTCAGCTTGAAGTGACTCGAATCGCGGCTCTGATGTATTTTCCAACCTTTGGCTATCTTTGAGAAACTGGTGGACACCGCTGGGAGACGGTCAGACAATTGAGCAGTGAATGTTGTCGACCCTGCTGCTGACACTGATCTCGGAGCGGCGTTCTAAAGTGACTATGCTTGTTTCCTCACTTCAGGTACCTTACCACCTTTTTTCAGGTACCTCCTCTAAGTTGACTAGTACACCAGCAGTCGTGTAACAGTACGCTATGGTGATTGTGGTAGTTTGTTTCGTTCTATGCTTCGATGAATCAAACCTACCATTAATGAGCGCCCCTTCCCGTAACTTCCCCCCCCTCCCGTAACTGCCTCCCCCTCCCCTCCCTGTACTGACCTGGACGACTTACGGCCCCTTTGACAATCCTGACTTCGAGCGATAGTGTGGTCGCCGGGTTAAGAAGTGCGGGCACCCGCATAGCAATTATATGTTAGTGGCCGTGTTGCAACATCAGAACTTCGTATACAATTATCGTTGCTTGAAGTTTTGAACTTAAACGTATCGGATTTACTTTTTTCGCTTGTTTCAGTTAAATGAGCGTACAGAATAGTTAGCTGTTTTGGCATTAGCGGCTACGCGGGCACCAGTAGCAAATTGTAGCTCGTAAGATGGCAACCCTTCTTGGATCAGTCAGGTTTGAGAGTGGGGATAGCAACCTCACCCCTAACAAACACATCACTATAACAAACCTACAACGAAACGAGTATTAAACGACACAATATATCAATGGAACTAGCAGGGACATGGGATAAAAAAAAATACAATCTATACTAACCTATACGAAGCAGAGTATATTTAAAAGGACAATACAAGAAGGTTTTATGCCGCTCTATCATGTGCTTCGGTATATTAGTGAAGAAGTACAGAAATAAGGAACCACTAGCAGAGCTTAGTGTGATTTTTTTTCGTTATAGAGAAGGAAGGAAAATAATGGAAGAAATTGAAATCATGAAACAATCCCGTGCGCACGAGCGTATACGTTTACTAGGATTTGAAAAGTTGGACATTTCGACAATGTAACTGTTTCCGATCAAAGTAAAATCTGCCCGAATCTGCTCTTAAGGATGACAGAGAAAAACAACATCTTGATCAACAGTCTCATATTGGAATGTGCGGGTATTTACGCTGGAATTATTTTTCCCATGAAGTGTTTACGACTGAGTAGATTCAACAGATTCATTTTCGTAGAAAACGATTTTCGATCGAAAGTGTTTACGTAGAAAAGATTTTCAATAAAAACATGTAGCCTGGTAAGACAATTGAACATATTGTTCATTGGCAAGAAGCGTTTATGCTTAGAAGTTGATTGGCGAGACAAGTGTTTGGCATCGAAAGTGGATAGAATCGAATTATTCAGGACAGAAAAATTTTACATTGATTTTTCTTCCGCTGAAAGTGCTTACGATCGAATCGTGTATTATATGTTTTTTTTTTAATTTGATACAATTTCCGACAGAATTTATTTTGCACCGAAACGTCCAAGACAGAAATTGTCATCCTTCTTAGAAGCCGAGTCTCAGCAAACCAAATTTTTGTCGGAGAAGTACCCACCGATCTAGGTGAACTCAATATAAGCCTCCCGGTCCAGTAGCTCGAAGCGGCCGTCATAGGGAAAATAATTTCCGGGTCATTTTTTTCCGTCCTAAACACTTTCCGTTCAAAACCCTTCCAGGGGAAAACTATTCAATACAACATTTTCCGGTGCTAGATGACTTGAAAATAGTTCCCAGTTACGATTATTTCCGTTGAATAGCTTTCGAGTGTAACAAAATTTAGCGAAAACTTTTGCTGTCCAAAAAATTTCTTGCTTAACACTTTGGCCCCAATTCTTTTTTGAGTGTCCAAGAGTGTAAGAATTCGATCAAATGTTTCCGTCGTAAACATGCCACTCATGGGGTTTTGTCGGTGAAACATTCAAATGTGTGATTGTTATGTAATTTAACTCTGAATGCGCGAGTGGGAATCAATTTTCAGAGTAGAGCTCTCTCTTTCCCGGGGAAACTCATGCTAACAAGGATGGTAGTCTTCACTACTGCGTCTCTTATTAAAGATTAACTTATAGAATATGTAAATATATTCAACATATTAAGCAATAGACATTATTGGAAAGCAATGCCCATTGTTCCATAGATTGGTTATGGAATGCAGTGTACCTACTTAAAATCTGGAAACCGTTCACATTGAGTATGATTAAGTGACTTTTATAAATGGATTTATTTGGATTGATGGAAAGATTTAGTTTTTTTCTGATTCGCAATATATTAACTCACGGAATGGATGGCGTGACGCAAAAAATCTCAGCATCATTCAAGTTGACAGGATATACTGGCAGTGCATTGGGTTAAATCAAGCAATGGAAACTCAAAATAACTTGTACAGTATCGTGTACAGTATCAACTTTCCGAACTATCCACGTATAATGTCTTCTAGTATCTGGAGTTAGCTAACACGAGTTCAAACAGAGAGGCAAATAATTATTTTCCTAAATATGATGGACTACATACAATATTATTCCCCAAGGATGGCATTTTATCAAGACAACTTCACTGGTTCAATGTTTTGTTTAACAGGGGCGAGTATTTTTCATTGACATAAGAGAGGCAACAAGAAATAACTTTTTCTATTCGAAGCTGTTGTTGTGATATGCTTTAATTTATCGAAAAATGTTAGGTCCTCTTCGGTCTACATTGATATAATTGTGTTAGATGAAGTTTTGCATTTAAGGGATTGTTTAAAGATAAATACATAATCGAAGATACGGAGTCAAAATAGCACCTCATCACTGACATATCATTGCACCATTGTTCGTCTTGTTCCTTTTCTTCCCACTATCCTGGCACTTACGCACTGAACGAGCTGGCAATAAACAATAACGTTCACAATGGACATCAGTCTGCTTTCGAAGTGAAATTAATGTACATTCAATCAATGAAGAGTCTGTCTTTACCTTCGTGTCGGCGTCTGTGTTTACCTTTGTGCCGGCCGGCGTCTGTGTTTACCTTTGTAAACACAGACGATTTATCTAATTTCAGGTATAAGGAATGCAATATTGATTAGGATCCAGTTTTTTTTTTATAATTGATCACTCGCATAGATGCAGTGTGACAGTTTTACCCATGTCCATCTTTCTATTATTGTCATGAATGTAGTAGAGGACATCAGTGTTACTTCTTTTGACATCAAATGTTTGATTCTTTTCCGGTATTGAATTTTTTTCCCCTATTCCTTGATAAACATCTATAAAATTGACGTAGGAGACGGTTCAAACTGCGAGACAGAAAACCTATCATCACGTAGTTTGAACTTAGTAGTTTAACGATAGCGGTCTATTGAATTAATAATAATAATAATCATTGTCATATTTAATGAAGCACTCGATGGTACAATAATGTGTAATGGTTTACGCTACAGTGAGGTCGTACATTCGATCCCACTGAGAGTCTCTGATGTTCCTTGTGTCAGCAATAAACTACTGACGTCATAACAGCCCCTCGC
>SDVV010030241.1:0-11700 GCA_016164225.1 Gammarus roeselii | reverse complement strand
ATATATGCATATATAAATACATATTTGGTGTCGTTTAGTAAAGTAATTAAGTATTGAAACTCAGCACGTTCTTGGTGCAAATTAACAGGTAAACATGAGGCATATAATAAAAAAATTACACAAAAAATATATCATTTCTGATATGTTTATGTACGTGAACATATATACTAAAATTAAAAATAAAATAATGGAGCGTGTTTCATCGGGGGATTTATTATAACACTTACATTGTTGTAACCAATTTAATGATGTTTGACTATCTTTTTCATTGAATCAATTATGCTTATATTATTGGGACATTTTGCAAAGCCTTTAACTATGTAGCTAAGGAATCTGTGGATGTGCTTACAGAACATTTTCAGACTAGTGAAAACAACAACGTGTTGTGTTAGATTTATTTTCATTTTTAAAATTTATTTTCATTGCTAGATCATTGTTCACGGGTACGATCATTGGTCGCGGGTACGACCATTGTTCACGGGTACGATCATTGTTCACGAGTACAATCATTGGTCACGGGTATGATCATTGGTTGCGGGTACGATCATTATTCACGAGTACGATCATTGTTCACGGATACGATCATTGTTCACGGGTACGATCATTGGTAGCGGGTACGATCATTGGTCGCGGGTACGATCATTGTTCACATGTACGATCATTTTTCACTGGTATGATCATTGGTCGCGGGTACGATCATTGTTCACGAGTACGATCATTGTTCACGAGTACGATCATTGTTCATGATTACGATCATTGTTCACGGGTACGATCATTGTTCACGGGTATGATCATTGTTTACGGGTACGATCATTGTTCACGGATATGATCGTTGTTCACGAGTACGATAATTGTTCACGAGTACGATAATTATTCACGGGTACGATCATTAGTCGCGAGTACGATCATTGGTCGCGGGTACGATCATTAGTCGTGGGTACGATCATTGTTCACGGGTACGATCATTGTTTACGGGTACGATCATTGTTTACGAGTACGATCATTGGTCGCGGGTACGATCATCGTTCACGGGTACGATCATTGGTCGCGGGTACGATCATCGTTCACGGGTACGATCATTGTTCACGGGTACGATCATTGGTCGCGTGTACGATCATCGTTCGCGGGTACGATCATTAGTCGTGGGTACGATCATTGTTCACGGGTACGATCATTGTTTACGGGTACGATCATTGTTTACGAGTACGATCATTGGTCGCGGGTACGATCATCGTTCACGGGTACGATCATTGTTCACGGGTACGATCATTGGTCGCGTGTACGATCATCGTTCGCGGGTACGATCATTAGTCGTGGGTACGATCATTGTTCACGGGTACGATCATTGTTTACGGGTACGATCATTGTTTACGAGTACGATCATTGGTCGCGGGTACGATCATCGTTCACGGGTACGATCATTGTTCACGGGTACGATCATTGGTCGCGTGTACGATCATCGTTCGCGGGTACGATCATTAGTCGTGGGTACGATCATTGTTCACGGGTACGATCATTGTTTACGGGTACGATCATTGTTTACGAGTACGATCATTGGTCGCGGGTACGATCATCGTTCACGGGTACGATCATTGTTCACGGGTACGATCATTGGTCGCGTGTACGATCATCGTTCGCGGGTACGATCATTAGTCGTGGGTACGATCATTGTTCATGTGTACGATCATTGTTCACGGGTACGATCATTGGTCGCGGGTACGATCATTGTTCACGGATACGATCATTGATCGAGGGTACGATCATTGTTCACGGATACGATCATTGGTCGCGGGTACGATCATTGTTCACGGGTAGGATCACTGGTCGCGGGTACGATCATTGTTCACGGGTACGATCATTGGTTGCGGGTACGATCATTGTTCACGGGTAGGATCATTGGTCGCGGGTACGATCATTGTTCACGGATACAACTGCAAGATTAACGCTTTCGCGAATTTTGTGAACGACACTGAGTTATTGCATTACCAATTAAAAGCAGAAAATATTCAACAGCTTTCAAGTCCCAGTAACTTTTTCCTCGTCGCTGATCTTGAAAAAAAAGTGTTCGTGAGCATACCATCACAGATGACCCTGAAAACAACCATAGTTTCATAACGATACAGAGATTTGGTGAAGGGTATCAGGAAACCAAAATTGTTAGCAAAAAAATAAAATATCAGAGAGCTCGACTGCTTTGGTGTCATGGCTTAGAACCACCCCCGAAAAACGAGTACATCGTATACTACATCCAGGTGCATCATATGGAGCAAAGCCTAATACACTAAGATGTGTCGGTGTGGCTCTGTAATAGGGCCTACAATAAAACGATCTCTCTGTGACCTGAAAACAATCATTCTTGTTTGTGTGTCATTTCTTTACAACTACAAACTCGGTTCACGACGTCACGAGTTGTTCTGTTCTGTGCGCCTGTTGCTCCTTCTTTGATTTGTTCGATTTATCGGAGTGGGATCGGGTCTCCCTTCATCCCTCAACGCGCGTTCAGCGTCCCCCAGTTCCTACTCTTGCACCCTCCCTTCCTGCACCCCTTATCCTTTGTTTGGCGTTCGGTCATGTCCGTCTCCCCATGACGCATGTCCGGAAAGCTGCCTGTATAGGTAGATGTCTACTTCAGGATACGTTGTCTTGCTCTCTTACTCTCCGAGGAGTAGAATACCGAACATTCACCAAACATTCAAATCAAACCACTGAAATATTCATGAGTGATATTCATAGAAACGTTATTCCAGTTGAACGCGACATTCCAACTTTACTTATTTCAGCAAAAAATTGTGGTTAAAGGACTTTGAGACAAATTGTAATAACCCAGTTCAGTCATACCAGAGAGCTCCTGCAGAGTTCTCACATCAGAGAGCTCTCAAAGTACGACTCAATGTTCCAGTTCTGGCCCTTTTCAGATGCCAACTCTCAGAACGCCCTGAGATCTGCAGCCAGATTAGGCCAACTGACGCGGCCCCGTCGAGGGGGGTTTCAAACATCAAAGAAAGGATCGCAGGAACAGGAGTCGCAGGCGCGCGGTGCAGCGACTTGTGAAGAATGGACGCGATGGTGCAGACGAGTCGAATGCTTTGTAAATATGTATAGGTATTCAAAGGGATGGATGAAGGTAGAAATGCTGGATCCAGGCAACTTTTGTGCCTGAGAATGCCGCTGCTCTGAAAGAGAGAATATTCCAATATTTGACTTTCGATCGTGCGTAATTTGAGATACGACGAATCTCAACAGTGCCTGAGAATGAAAGACAATACAAAGAGCAAAGGCGTAGCACAAACGATGGGCTTGCAGATGTTGACGAAGGCAGGAGGTATGAGAGGATGTATGCAGGGATGGGCTCAGAAAATTCCGAGAAAAGCTTACATGAATAAACCTTATTTTGACCGAAAGTGCCATAGTCAAACTAACAATCAAGGGAACAAGATGTAGCAGGCCTCTCATACTTACTGACCATTCAGTACAACGATGTACGATAGCATGAATAAATGTCAGTAATATTCAAGAAACAAACAATATTTATAATAACGACTTATTCAAAATACGAAATTCGTAGTTTTGTATGTAATTAAATTTTGACAAAAGTTTTCTTAGTAAATTCAACATTTCGATTTTTTTGTACACCTTCTGTGAACCTTTTGCTGCTGTTCGAAAACCCTCTTCAGAAGGTTTAACCGTCGCCACTGCAGGACTCGTGTTCGTTGTAGTCCGGTTATTGATGGACCTTAAGTGGGATCAGCGACATCGGGTGACGGGGGAATACGGAGATCGAGCAAGGAGATCGGGTGACGGGAAGAGAACGGAGATTGGGTTACGGTAAGAGAACGGAGATTGGGTTACGGTAAGAGAACGGAGATTGGGTTACGGGAAGAGAACGGAGATTGGGTTACGGGAAGAGATCGGAGATTGGGTTACGGGAAGAGAACGGAGATTGGGTTACGGGAAGAGAACGGAGATTGGGTAACGGGAAGAGAACGGAGATAGGGTTACGGTAAGAGAACGGAGATTGGGTTACGGGAAGAGAACGGAGATTGGGTTACGGGTAGAGATCGGAGATTGGGTTACGGGAAGAGAACGGAGATTGGGTTAAGGGAAGAGAAAGAAGATTGGGTTACAGGAAGAGAACGGAGATTGGGTTACGGGAAGAGAACGGAGATCGGGTGAGGGGGAAAAACGGAGATCGGGTGACGGGAAGAGAACGGAGATCGGGTGAGGGGTAAAAAACGTAGATCGGGTGACGGGAAGAGAACGGAGATCGGGTGAGGGGTAAAAAACGGAGATCGGGTGACGGGAAGAGAACGGAGATCGGGTGACGGGAAGAGAACGGAGATTGGGTTACGGGAAGAGAACGGAGATTGGGTGAGGGAAGAAAACGGAGATCCGGTGACGGGAAGTGAACGGAGATCGGGCGACGGGAAGAGAACAAAGATTGGGCGATGGAAAGAGGACGGAGATCGTGTGACGGGAAGAGATGACGCGGGGCGGGGACGGAAATCGGGTGGTGGAGCGAGGACAGAGATTGGGTGACGGGAATAAGATAAAGGTCGAGTACCGAAGAGAAGACGGAGATCGGATGACACGGCGATGATGGTGATCGGGTGACGAGGAGATAATGGAAATCGGGAGAGGGGGAGAGGACGGAGATAGGGTGACTGGAAGAGGATGGAGGGGGAGAGGACGTAGATCGAGTGACGGGGAGAGAACGGAAAGCGTGTGACGGAGCGAGGACGGAGATCGGGTGACGGTGAGAGGACGAGGATCGGGTGACGGGGAGAGCACGGAGATTGGGTAACGGAGAAAGGAACTTTAATGCAGACACGCCTGTTGCTTTAACATGTGTGCTCAGTGGAGGGCGAGGGGAGAGTCCTGAAGTGCCCACACACCCACTGCAACGGATCATGACTCCAGAATTATTGGAAAATGAATCGCCTGCAAGCGACATTACCGGAGGTGTTACAAAAGTTGAAGGATCATGAACAAGCGTAGTGAATATTTCAACGTTATTCAATTCCATATAAGTCAAAATTAAATGTTCCCTGTCAAAAAGATTGAAATCGAACAGAAGTAGTTTCAGTATTTTTTTTTACATTGTTGAAAAATGTAGGTATGAGCACGCTCAGTGGACGATGTATCGAAAAGTCAAAATTTGACTGAGTCTCCCATCGTACGCTTGATGTCTCTAACCGTTCGCTTGATGCGTCCAGACGGCCGTAATCGTAGCCCAGTGATGCGTGTAACAAACCCATAGTAAACAGGGCTCGAAGGAAGTGAAGATAGAATGTAAACACGGCCTGGGGGGAGAAGGAATTAGGAAAGAGGGTGGAAACCCTAATATGGATGACGTCAGTCTGAATGTACTTAGCCGGTGCAAGCAGGAAGGGCCCGACATTTTGATGGATATATTGGAAGGGATGGTTCAGAAGGCGTTCACTATAGCATCCATCTAAAGTCAAGAAGTAGCCGAAGTGCGTGTGTAATGCCCTCACAAACTTAGCGCGGCTGTCATTTTGTCTTGAAAAACATTGAGTTGGCAGTTTCGTGAGTAGCTACACGAGACAAAAAATGAACATTGATGGCTACACATTTGCAAGGCAAACAAAAAGAAATTGCACCCTCGTTCTATTCAAATTCTTATCACCATCATATTGCACCCTCGTTCTACATTTAATCACATGTGTTAATACCTCTGTCATGGCTCCCAATCAATTCGCAACCCTTTGATTACACTTCAAACAATTCAAATCAATTGAAGACTCCCCATCAATTCACTCCCCTCTAATTACACTTCAAGCACTACTTCTCATCAATTCTGAAATTAGTTTTTGTCGTCGGCAAAGGTGTTTTGACACTCCGTTTTACGCTTCATTTTCTTCTCTCGACTTTACTCGGGGAGAAGCCTATGCTGTGTATCTTATAACAAAGGAAGGTGTGCCGTTGAAGCTCGATCTTGCCTTTTCGGTTCTTTATGCGGAGATAACCCGTTATAAGAGCCATGAAATCGATATTAAGCTCATCATGAACCTTCCCAATACAAAGTGATACATCGGGAAGTATGTTTCGATCATGTCAAAGTGTGTCTTGATATCAAGAAACATTTCATCTGATTTCGGTGTTCCCTCGTCCACCTCAATTTCGGTGTCCCCTCGTCCACCTTCTCTCAAACCGTAAACACTGCTTGCCCGAGTAACTGCCTCAGCGTCGCAGAGCACCACAAAAGTTTCCGCTTTCTCGATGATACTCGGCTCAAGCGATGTAAATGACATGAAGTTCATACTCAGTGACGCTCTCTAAAATTCAGCAGTCTTGTTGGACTCCGTAGTCCAATTTTCGAAAAGAATCTGCTTGCACATCATCTCCCATGACAGCTGGTCTTCTTTCCTCTGCCTTGCGGATCCGTAACACCGCCTCCATGCAACCCTTGCCAGTTCCTTTCGCACTCCACATCATTACTCGCCACCCTCAACCCACCCCATGAACCGCTGCCCAGCCTGCCTGACTTGGAGATTCCGTCCAGCTGCAGAACTGGGCCACATTCTTGCTCCATCACATTATATTTACTCATTGCTCAAATAATAGGTTTTGTATAGTAATTTAATGTATTTTTTTACATTTTTGTGTTATCTGGTAATACGAGCTTCTTGGTAGCATTTTTTTGTATGTTTAGTAAATTTTCTTAGCGTGGTTTTACTTCAACTCCATATTACGATTTATCTGGTCATACGAGCTTCTCGGTAGCATTTTTTTGTATGTTGAGTAAATTTTCTTCGCGAGGTTCTGCTTCAACTCCATATTGAAGGTAATTTTTTGTGCTCATCAGCGTTCATTTACCTGCTCCCAAAAACACTTTTCCTTAGTATCTTTTAACTTCTGGTTTAGCTGTATTTTAGACATTGCCAACTGAACCCGTTACCTGAGTGTGGACTGTTATCACTTAAAGGCGCACTAGACCTCGAAACTTTCATCACTTCGTTTTGCTGTGTTAGTGTTAAACAATCTGTTAATACTTTTTCAGAAAGCGCTCTGTAGGAAAAAAAAGTTTGAAAAATATCCTAAGAAACCTCATTTTCTCGACAAAGAAAAATTCAGTCACTTGCCTGGCCACGCAGCCGCGTTCAAGTTCATCAGCTGAATGCGACCGCCGATCCAAGTAATTTAATGATCACGTCAGTGACCAAAATTTATGTATCGTTAGGAAAACACACTATTGTATACCAAGAATCACCTGTAGTAAGAAAGTTGACCAGCTCGGAGAGTTGACGCTGAGTAGTAATAGTACTAGAACGTGTTCACACAAGCAGAATGGCAAAATATTCTTCTTCATCGATACGCTGGTCATTCGAGCGCATTTCTTCAGATGGTAATTGTTAGTACGCTTCAGAAATTATATGAGACTATGTTGACGCTTTAAATGACTGCCATATTATTAAATGGACCCTATTTCACCGCCATAAATTATAAACAGAATTTCGATGGCGTGAAATCAAGTGCACCTTTAGGCCTATTCCCATTCGTTATTGTCGTGTGCTTTAGATCTTACTTTCTTGTATCACCCACGATAACACACACGGGGGGGTTACTGCATCTAAGGGTTTCCGTAAGCCGTGTTCATTTCTGGATTTACTAATAGTATGTATCCTGTAAATTTCCTAATTTTACCACCCAACGCTAACCTTGACACTTTTAACTTAGCTCTTGTATATTAATGTACGCTTCCAGGACTCCGTTCCAACTCGAGTGTAATATATTCTCAAAAGACTAACTTTTAGACACACCAGACTTTGCACATGAATCGGATGCGCCATCGTTGTGCAAAATGTACGGTAATTCGGATCGGTGTCACAGATGCACAAAGGTTCAAATAATGGCCGTCGATGGAGGTCTTGGTTACTGTTTCACCAACTACGCTAGCCAGTCTGACCGTGAATGTTTGAACGGCCTGACCGGCAATCGACGGCCCCGCTTGAGTGACGCTGCCTTCAGTGAGGGGTCTGCCTGGCCCGTTCCTTTCAGCTCAACGTGAACCTAAGCGCGCCCTCCAACGCAGTCAATGCATTCTATCATGCCTCTTCGGGAGTGGCCCCACATCATAGCTCTGGCGGGGGTCCTGACAGATGCATAGACCACTTTGGCCGATGGCGCTGACGGGAAGGAGGTGGCGCCCTGTGATTCGAACGAAACGTGATTGCTAGCCTTGCTTGGTTCAGCTGTCACGGCAAATTTATCGGCTTCTTTCGACATTCATAGGCTGCTCTGTCTGCGCACCAGTCACCAAGAACATCTGCGGAAGCCATACCGTCAGCCTCTACATCATCATTTTATTTGTCGTTTTTGGTACCAGCCAGTACGGCAGAAAAATCTGCCATGATTAGCAGTGCTCCGACGAACCAACCCACCACGCAGTTTGGGGTCAGGAGCTCAATGATTTTGGAAACAGTACGAGACCAATACACATTTTTACAAAAAATATCCAAAAGTGTGATGATAGTAGAGGTAAAGGTACTAGACTCACTCTAACGTAAATGCATTAGCACTTACTTAGGACAAACAGCCGTTTCACCCTTCCCGTGTTCGCCTTCAAGTGAGGGATGATATGGATAGAGAAGGTTTGCCGGTGTAGTTTTCTTGGGAGTCAGCCGACCAACCCACTGCTATGCCCCTTGGAAATCGGGTGATCGGCTGAAAGCGACTATCAGCGAGCAGTTTAATCTGCGGGGCAGTGCAAGTAGCTTCTTCGAGCAAATTGCTAACTCCGTTCCTTCTGACATTTTGTAAGCACTATGTAAACAACACCCTCCCATTCAAGACTTATTGCTTCTCCCGATGATGATCTTGAATCTCCCGGGAGCGCAAACGTGGAGGAAAAAATTAAGGCATTGGTATCATTCCCATCTGGTTCTGGGGCAGACTTGGATGGCCTTAAATCAGGTCACCGTGAGTCTCGCTTGGGAAAGAACGAAGTAGGTGCTGGAGTTCGTCTCCTCACCTCAGCTCCTACAGAATTTTTCAAACTGGCATTTCATGACGGAATCCATATTTTTCAAGGCACGTCCTCACTCTGTGCCTTGACGAAAAAACATACCGGTAGTCGTCCATTGCTGTCGGCAACACACTTCGGAGTCTAGCAACCAAGGTGTAGGCAGTGCACGTCGTTTGGGTAGTAAATTTCACCTTAGTGAAATAGCTTATGCCAACAAAAAAGGAGGATGTGAGGCGGTCCACGCCCAGTTTAATCGAGTCGTCCTAAAATTGCACATAGTTACGCCTTTAATTGTATTCGGCGAGATGTTTTCTTGAGCGCTGCTCGTGAACGCACTCCCAGTGTGGTTACGCTCTTATGGCAAGCATACTCTAAGCACTCGGCTTTTTCTTGGTGAAGAATTTTTTCACTGGTACAGTTGTCCAACAGGGTGATCCAACTGCGCCCTTTTTTCGAAGTGCCGGCTCAAAGTTAAGCATTTGGCACTTAGACGACGCCACGATCGGGGAGTATCCGGATGGAGTTTGTCGGACTAGTGCGAGCTGCGTGCTGAGGTGAACTATATTAGCCAGGCCGTTAATGTGGAACAGTTGGATTAGGGCCTCATTTCCACCGGAGACTCAACGCGAGTCATCGCAGGCGAATATAATCGATTCTCGTAAGTTAGCACACCTTCGTGTGCAAAAACAGTCACTTTACCTGGATTAAATTAAATAAAAAATTATCTTGTGGTATATACGCATGTTGGTGCGCACAGGAACGGAGAGGGTTAAATAGGAACTACATAAGCGTAGTATTGCTCCAGTGCTTTGTGGGGTGGTGAGACCACCCGCTTGCACAGATATTTAGGTTTTAGACTATTTCATATAGTCCAGAATGTTTTCCGAAAGCGATTAGGTTTCCGGTAGGTTAGGTCATTGAGTAAGCTTTGTAGGGTACAAGGGGGATTTTAAAAAGGCTCGCCGGGCTGCTACGAGTGCATTGTAGTCCATCAGTAAGTGTTTTACGCTGATTGCCATCTGGTGGCAACAGGAACATGGTAGCGCGTCCGATCCTTGCGGCGCGTCTGGTATGGGAGTTGATAATATGGAATCAGTCTCGGCAGTGTACGGCGATGAATTGTTCCTAATGAGTATACGCCAGTTCAGCAAGCGATTCTGCGAGCTTATTGCCTCTTACCCCACGTGTCCTGCGATCCAGCAGAATTCGACTACATGCCCCGTTTCGAACATGGTCATGAGATCGTGCTGCATTTTACGAAGAGCAGGGTTATCATGGTGCAAAGTTTTGAGCTGAGTCAGAACGGCAAAAAGTGTGAGTTCATCGACGTCAACACTACTAACATTGCCTCTTGGGCGATCACACAGACTCATTTCCGCGAGGTAACGCCTTAAACCAATTTTGTGCTCGCCAATACATTGTACTTTTGAAGAAGCAACGATCTTAAATCAAGTCATCCCAGAAGCGCTTGGAGGTGAAATCGCCGACTTGATATTGATGATCTCTGGCCTGATCTTAATTGAGCCCCACCAAGCCCTCACCGTGCTAAAAACGGCTTTGCAATCCACAAGCTCCAGTACTTGCTGCATCACTGATCCCACTTACATGACGATCACATCGCGAGTTTTATCGATTTTGTTCATGAAACTCTCTTTGTGATCAAAACATTTCATTCACAGATTTTTTAGTGGAAGCAAGTCCTTTTCCCGGTCAATTATGGTAGATTGGGTATCCGAAAGGTCCATGATATCGCTTTGCACAGTTACATTTCATCTTTACATTCTGTCGGTACATTAGTCAAAGCCGTTCTGTCAAATGGAAACGTTTAGGCGTAAGCTAACAAATTTCAGGAAGGAGTTTTGGTACGGAAGGCTCGGCCAGGTGAGGATGCAATCGCACCAGAGGGAAACAGTAGCGTAAGCCAGAAGTCTTCAGGCACGGAGGGAGTAAGGGCAACTTTGGAGGGCCGAATCCACGAGGCACCCAACCCTAAAACTAAGGCTCGCCTCTTTGCTGACTCTGCATGGGTTTGGCTGGAGCCTGACGGGCTCCTACGATCTGAGTTGTCGCGCCAATGGGGCATTTGCAGCTCTGCCGCTGTGAACCTTGCTGGATGAATTAGGCATTTACAGGATTAACTGTCATCCCTGCCATTTGACAGAACGTAAAGTCTGTCTTGATACGATCCGTAAACCCCGTATCGAGTGTAGCGATGGTAAGCGTCCTAGTAGAGCTGCCAATACGGCTAAGAGAGGAAACAACAGGCATCAGTCACTTCGTGACCGCTCTCTTTTGGAGCAATTCGCTTGCGAGATGAATGGTGTAATTGGTAAGTCCAGCAGCCCTCTTGATCAGCGACATCGGCCGACAGTTATCTGCCTCCTCCGAGCTCGGACTAGCACTATAACATGGTAACACACAAAGTGTTTATTGAGCCTCTAAGCCTAGGACCTCGAGGAGCTTTGGTTCAGACCCGTTGTTAAGGCAGAGAGGGTCGACCGTTACTAAGCACGGGGCTAAAGGTGGTACTAGGTATGGTTGAATCCCACAATCCGCTAGCGAAGGAGCTGTGGCCAGGAATCTCCCTCTTTAAGGAGCCTTATGGAATAAATGATATAGGCAACTTTTCGGGACCTCACTGTCCATATGAATACTGTTATCATTACTTAAAACCATCTTTCTCTAAGGCATATACCGATTATATATGTATATAT
>SDVV010030240.1:0-11700 GCA_016164225.1 Gammarus roeselii | reverse complement strand
ATGTGGCTGGTTTTACAAATATTCTTCGCCAAAACAAACCAAATGGCACAATCTATGTGGCTGAAATCGGGACAAGAAGATAACAAAATTCCTCTGGTCCAATGTTCCATCAGATGGTCCTTGCACTAGTTTTGAGTAGCAGAGGATGGACCGGAGTTTCTCCCTGAGTAAGTACGTGTCCTCTAACCGTGGCAGCACTTTCTCCATTAACAATTAAGAATGAGCAGCACCTTTCACTTTAGAAGCGGTACGAACTATATTTCACGCTTATCTAGTAAACATTAGGTATGAGCAAACCCAAAATACATTTTTCCCATGAAAGCCGTATATAAATACCGAAATTTTGTCTTTGACGCTAAACCTCTCTTTGAATATCGCTTTTGACCAAGTACAGGTGTGAGAAGAAGAAGTAGTGGGCTCAATGTGGAGGCTCTGCGTTGGAAGACAGGAAGGGGCCCAATAATGAAAGAACTAAGCACACTTCTTGCTTTATCGCTAATGTAGTTAATATAAGACTGTAATGCTCAGTTTTTTTCCCAACGACGTGTTATTATTAAAAAGGCATTCACATGTTGATCACTGTGGGTTACTACTTGCTGTAAACAATTCACAGCCGTTTTCAGCAAATATATTTTGAAGAGAATGAAGAAATGTTCGTTAATTGATGTACGGAATTATGAACACTAGTAGAAGATTAGATTTGATTAGCTTAAGGGAAACAAATGAGCACGAGTGCTCATGTCGAGTGTTTCCTTTGAAAGAAGTGGAGGAAGAGTGGGGGATAGTCAACGAGGCTTTGAAAATTTACGCATACATACAGAAAAAATAAGGTTGTAAGGACAGAAAGGAGAAGGACCACCACTACTGTCACCACTTCCTACTACAACCACCCCACTTCAACCCGGGCCATTTCAGTTCCGGACCCCTGTTGCCACCAAGTGGCTATCAGCGTGAAACACTTACTGATGAATTTCAACGCACTCGCGGCAGCCCGGCGAGCGTTCCTAAATCCCCTGTGCAACCTACAAAGCCTACTCACGGACCCGACCTACCGTAAAAAGCTTATCGCTTTCGGAAAACACACCGGACTATACGAAGCTGTCTAAGCCCCAAACACCTGTGCAAGCGAGGTGGTCTCTCCACCCCATTACGCGCATAAATGAAGTCACATTTTACGAAGATACGAATTAACTCTTTACTCTCTCGTACGCGCTAGTACGCGAATATTACACAATTGAAATATGTACTGACTTCATCTTGACATGACTAAAATTTCCGCACGCGAGGACGTGCGAACTTGCCTGAATCAACGTCGGTCGCGCCGTACGGGGGAGCCTATTATGACTCACGTTGAGGCTCTGATGGAAATGAGGCTCAAATCAAATTCAGCCCCGGAGGAGAAAGGGTCGAATGTCAGGACGACAATTCAGGATATGGGCGAAAAAGATGGAAAGAGAAGTATTTAGGCTCCAGGCGGTCGCATCTCAGACGGTCGAGCAGACACGGACACGCCCATACGCTCAGTGGACTCAGACTTTTCCTCGAGCGCTTGCCTATCGGCTTGCCCAGGAGATTGGGTCAGACGGACTCCAACTAGATATTGAGTCTACTTCCAAAGGAGCATATGGGGATTAAATTTCGACAGGTGTGAGCACATTTAGGAGAGCAACACACATATTTGCCTGGGTAGTGAAGGCTGTCGCACTTCAAGGTGAGACGTCGGAGTGACATCTCCTGGTTAAAGAGTTGCTTGGCATCCCCTAAGTTTAGTTAAAAGAAACACGAGTATTTTAAATTTTGAAAAACTGATATTATTGCATGTTTTAGTCCAAGGATGGCACGAATATTTACGTTTTGAAATTATGTTGAATCACGTCAGCAGGTACTAAAAGTATTTTTACTTTTGAGAAACAGTTATTGCAAGATTTTAATCCAAAAAAAGCAAGAACCACTATTTAAATTTTTAGAATGACTCAAACATCGAGATGGTGTTAAGAATCAAAAATATTTTACATATTTTAAAAACAGTTATCGCAAAGTTTTAGTCCAAAAAGGGCATTACCGGTATTTAAATTTTGAAAAAAAATGGAATATCTGTGGAGACAAAGTTAGCACATATACGTCTCTCCTCTCCCTGCTGCACTAGGTCTCGCCCAAATCTGTGCTACAAGAGAGTGAGAGGAGAAGGTTAAGTCATTCACACTGTATAAGGGAACAACTTTCAAGGTGAGATGCCAGAGGGCATCTGCAATTTATGTCATTATATAATTCACGGTGAAATACCAGAAGGGTATCTCCTAGAAGAAAGGAATATTTCAAGGGGAGATGTCAGAAGGGCATCTCTAGGAAATGTTGTTCTACTAGGAAACCGACGTTGCCACCCAATACCTGCTCTTTTGTTTTTTCTTCTCCCTTCCTGACGCGATATGAAGAAGAGAAGAAAGGAGAGTGGCATCGTGTCGACAGAGTCCCTCCATAGGAGGGTACTCACTGATTCAACAGATGGATGTTATCCCTATTTTTCCAATTTATTTTCTCTCCCGACAAGGAGGGTAGAAACGTAAGAAATAAAATGCCATCATGTCTGCAAGGTGCCTCCGTGGAAGATACTCATTGCCTCAACAATGGATGATATCTGCCAAATCTACGTCGTACCGTAAGGTTGAGCAAGATCTCCTCCTGGTGCGGGTTCGATTTTCGCATATCAGGGTGAGTGATGGTGATCTGCCGTTGCGGTTCCTCGGCAAGCGCCGCTGAGTCGCCGGCAGATTTCCCCCTCACTGGTTCGTAATTCTTATCTATCTTTCCCGTTTTCTACTCTTTTTTCTCTCCCGCACGAAGGGTAGAAAAGAGAAAAAAATACCACCGTGTCGGCATGGCCTCTCCGTATGAAAATACTTATTCCTCAACAATAGATAATATCTGTCGAATCTACGTCGTACCGTAGAGTTCAGCAAAGCTCTTCTCCTGGTGCGAGTTCAATTTTCGCAAATCATGGGTTGTGGGCATGAGTTGCTGGCAGATTTTACCCACACTTGTTAGCAATTGCTGTCTATCTCTCGTCATTTTTCTCCTTTCTTTACTCTCCCACAGGGGGGAAGCAAAGTAAAAAAAATGCCATCGTGTCTGCAAAATTCCTCCGTAGGAAGATATTCTTTGCCTTCAGCAATGGATGATACCCGTCGAAACTAGGCTGTATCACAGAGTTGAGCAGGAGCTCTCCTCTTGGTGCGGGTTTGATTTTCGTAAATCATGGGGTGTGGTGGTAAATGCTGTCACCGTACCACATAGGAATATAATGAAAATATTGAATAAAAATATATGGTATCCCTCCAAGTCTTCACCGCTGCATCGAGTTGAGCAAGCTCTCCTCTTAGGCGGTGTCGATTCTTAAGATACCAAAGACCCTCATCTGCTATTCATACTTTGGAGACGGCAGATGGCCTCTAGGCTAGCGGGATGGGTGATTGATAGTACCGTTACGGGCTCACACCCAGTACCGGTGGCCCAGGCGTGGGATTAGGGGTGGATGTCAGTCGCCGTAACAACTCTCACCCGGTGAATTCCTGTAGTAATGACCGTTACCGAGATATTATATTTGTCTGTACTTGCAATGCAGTATTATCAGTCTGCTTGTACCTGCAATGTTAATGGTAGAAAGCGTTCCGTTCCGATTTGGAGTTTTCAATCGCTTGAGTTGGTCAGCAATAGCAATCATTGCATTGTTACTGATAATGCAAATATGAGTAATAATAATCAACAACAATTACTACTACCAGCGACAATGCTATTATTGTTACCAATATTGGATTTATTTGTAGTAATAGCTTGAATTCTGGAGGAAGCCTTGTCATGCTTCTTCCCTATATTCCTATAATTATGAGCTCGACAGCTTCAGGAAAAGTCGTTTCGTTCTCATGTTAAACGAGTCACGTAGCCCAGTGCTTGTCAAGCGCGTTCTTGAACGCATTCACGGATTCAGAGCCATCTACCGCAGCTGGTAAGTTGATCCAAGCCCACGAGATTGCGATCGGGAAAAGGTGTTGCGCTACAGTCGTAGCGAAACGTTTTTCCCATAAGTTTCGCCCCGTTGTTTCGGGTACAAATGTTGTGGTTCCTGTCGAAGAGGCCGACAGGGCTCACGTTGTTAAATCCCTTCAGGTATTTGAAGGTTTCAATGAGCTGGCCCTTCAGCCTTCGTTGCTCGAGAGTGATGAGGCCAAGCTCTATAAGCCTATCCTCGTAGCTGTGATGGCGTATCTGCGGGAGGAGCTTAGTGGCACGATGCTGGATTCGTTCCAGTTTGGCTATGCCCCCCTCATGTGCGAAGACCAGAATTGGATTGCATGCTCGAGGTGGGGACGGATGAGGGACGTGTACAACGGAAATACAATGTCTTTCGTTTTGCAGAGGAAGTTACGGGAGAAATAACCAAGGTCACAATTAGTAATCTTGTAACTTTCTTCGACCTGCTCGTCCCATTTCAAATCTTTCGAGATAAGAACACCCAAGTCTCTCTGCTGGTCAACCGTTGCAAGATCGCTTCCTGCCATCGTATGGTTGAAGTTGGCATTGCGACACCGCATGTCCATAACTGTACATTTTGCAACATTGAAGGGCATCTGCCACGCTTCCGAACACTGGACGAGTTTTTCGAGATCTTGTTGGATCTCAACTCTGTCTCTCTCTTTCTCTCCATGATGCATGGCAGAGCTTGGTGTCGTCGGCAAATTTTGATACCATGGACAGAAGTCCCGCATCCATGTCGTAGTATTAGTAGGCCTAGGACGGGCTGAAGAGTCCATTCTAGCAGTATTCCAAAATTGAATTTGCAATACAGTTAGCCCAGTCCAGATGAGGTGCCCATCGTTCATGGGCTGCCGGATGCTGAAGGTTTCAACGGAGGTTGTTGCCACCTTGGCGGCACAGGTCCAAATGCTTAGTAAGGGGGTGGACTAGTCGCCCAGTGTTTGTCGACGCGGCGTTTCAATGCGTTTACGTTATTACTGTTAACCACATCATGTGGTAAGCGGTTCCAAATTGTTGGCAGTTTGATTGGAAATAAGTTTTTGGCCAGTGTTATTGTAAATAGTTTTACCTGCAGGTATTCAAAGGTCTTAATTACTGACCTCTAAGTCGTCTTCTTGCAAGTGATATCAGTTGAAGTTAGTCGAGTCGTTGGGGATATGTCTGATTTCTCAGTTCCGGAATCATTTTTGTTGCTCAGTGCTGAACACGTTCCATTTTCTTAATATCCCCTCATAGGTGAGGGGACCAAAATCGTAGTTTGAGGCCTGACGATCGAAGTATATAATGGAAGCACGATGATTCTGGACTTGTAGTGGAGGTTTCTGTATATAAAGCCAAGGACTTGGCCTTGTTGTTGGTCTACTTCAGTGATATGCTGGTCTGCCATTACGAAATGAGAATTTCGATTTTGTGATCCAATGTGCACAACAGTGCATTTTCAATATTAAAGTTAATTTGCCTCTTATCAGACCAGGTCACTAGTCTATCAAGATCCCTTTGGATAGTTATGCGATCTTGCTCGCAGTCCGCTTTGTGGAAGAATTTAGTGTCGTCAGCAATTTTTGATAACTTGCTAACGATATCGGTGTCGAGATCATTTATAAAGATTATAAAAAGAAGGGGCACAAAAATACTGCCCTGGGGTACTCCTGATGTTACCGTAGCCCACTGACTTTTCCTTGGCCGATGCAGACCCGTTGCTTGCTTCCCGTGAGTCAATTTCGGAGCCACCAGCCACATTTCCAATTATGCCAAGTGCCTCTAACTTTCTAAGTAGGCGTTCATGAGGGACCTAATCAAACGCTTTTCGAAAGTTAAGATAAATAAGGTTGACAGCTTTGGTTACATCGTATATCTCGGTGATCCTATTGAAGAAGTCTTGGAGATTGGAATGGCAGCAACGTTTGCTTCAGAAGCAAAGTTGGGTCTCCTTGATGTGGTTTCTCTCGAGGTGACATGTTATCGTTGTTTTTATCAATTTTTTCAAGGTTTTGCCGACCACTGATGTGAGACTGATTGGTTTATAATGTCCAAGTTCTTGACCCCTACCCTTCTTAAATATAGCTGGGATGTTTACGGTTTTCCAGTCTTCTGAAATATTTCTAGTAGTCATAGACCTGTTAAAGATCTCTGTCAGTGGACCACTTATGATTTCGGAGAGGTTCCGTATCGGTCTCGGATGCAGGTCATCTGTTCCTGTAAATTTGTTAATATTCAGTTTGTTGAGTTGTTCCTCTACTTCACCAAGAAGGGAGTTGATATTTTCCAACAATTGGTATTCTCCCGAAAATTCGACTTCTGGAATATTATTAATATTCTCATCTGTGAAGATGATTACAAACTTTTCGTTTAGTATCATAGACATGTCACCACCGGATTATTTTAGATCACCTGCACTATTTCGTGGAGGGCCAATCCTGTCTGGAACAACACGTCTGTCATTCACCCATGCATGAAATCTTTTTGGATTTCACTTAACCGATTTAGCAACATTTTATTTCTTATTTCACTGGGCGCTTCGGACCACTCTTTTTACTCTTCTACCAGCTCGTTCATGGGCTTGATATGATTCCGGTGTTGGATTGGCTTTGTGAAATTGGTACAATGTTTGTCGGCTAGCAACTACTTCTTGAACTCCATTACTCTGCCAATAGGGATTGTTCATCTGTACTTTTCTCTTCAGAATGTATCGCTTGCTTGCTTGCACCACCCTATTTCTAAGATACGCAGCACTCATCCGCGGTCCTGCCATAATTCGGGGTCTACGTTTGTGGATTCGTTTCGTCAAGGCATCAAAATTGGCTCTCCGAAAAGTGTAGTTATACCTTGCTGATTCTCGCACTGTTCGGTCTGCTGGGATTTAGAACTCAACAGTATGGTGATCACCTATTTTTTTTCTCCAACTATTTCCAGTTCAACTATTTGTTCTTCAGTAGATAGAACAAGATCCAAGATGTAAGGCCCTCTGGTTGGTTCTTCCACGTACTGTTTCATGTAGTTATAATTTACAAGTTGTATCAACCTGGCGCCCCGTAATGCAGCTTCCAGTGTTGTCTAATTGATGTCAGGTGGGTTGGAGTCCCCCATCAAGATACTCCCATGGGATGGAGAAATTATATTGTCCTGTTCGTCAAAGAGGATGTCTTCTTAACCTAATGTTATTATTGGATTTCGGAATGCTAGTATAATTTTCAGTATTATCCCATCAAAGGGCGTAATGTTGACCTGGATTACCTCGTAAGATGTTGCTACTAATGCTCGGCGGAGTATTGGACAAAGGGTTTCTTTATCATAAAGCACTGACCCTCCACCTTTCATGCTTGGAGAAGGTTTGTCTACACTGAAGGTCCTGAGTCCTTGAAGTCCTATTTCTGCCTGAAGATACTGGCCATTCATGTCCAGCCACGATTCGTTGATTCCAACTATGCCATATTTGTTCTCTCTCACAATAGCTTGAAGAAGATCCATCTTGGGCATTAGTGACTACATTTCCCAGTAGAATTTTATTTTTCCACTCCTATCAGTTTTAAATGACATGTCTTCTGTTGAGCTGCGCCGAAAGTCGCTCGATTCACTGCCGTAGATGCTTCTGCTGCCTGATCTAGTTCTTTTCACGGCTGTTTGCCTCAGTAGCTGCACGAATTCTTGACCCTTGTTTTGCTCCTTTTGGTCCCTTGTTAGGAATTTCCGTTCGTTTCTTGGGTGACGTCATTTCCAGATCCTCTTCATGTGCTCATCATGGACCGTTTCATGCTGTGAAACGTTATACTGCATTACTGAGTAGGATGCCGAACTGTGTTCTTCCGCGCGCATTGAGGTGCCGTCCATCACGCTGGAATAGTTCAGGTTTTCCTTCAAATACAAGTTCAGTCTTTACAAAGCATAGTCATTCTTCATTGGCAATCTTTTTCACAGCGCGATTGATGTACATAATCCTGTCACGTATCTTGTTTTCGACATCCATCATAGGCAAAATGCCGGTAATGAAACCATAGTTGCTGGTCCAGGAAGTCCAGGAAGTCTTGTATACGTTCCGCTGTAGTCAACTGCTCTCATACCCCAGCTAGGCTGTTATTTGTCCCCTTCTTTGGTGATGGTAGGGGTATAATTGTATATTAGGACACTTTACTTTCAATTGGTATAATTTAGATCAACAGTGGCTTTGCCACTGTGCACTTAATAATTTCTCACTGGGTTTTTAATATTTGACAACACTGTGATCAATTCTAACAGCAATAAAACAATAACTCTAATAGCAATCACTAATAATCACAATGTCACTAATAACAATATCGCCAATAGGGAGGAATTTATATAGAACTTTCTAACAACAGAATGTTCACTTTTTGATTTTCTTTCGACACTTCTTGCTGAGAGCTAGGGAAGCACGTCAAATCGCGGTGGTGCTTAGAAGCAGACTGGTCACTAGTCTAATGAAGCGGAGTAAAATTTATTGGACAAAACACCGTCTCAGAATACGAACACATTGTCAACAGCACTGGACATTACTTCAAGCACCTTCTTGTGAACTTCGATATGTTTCTGCTTGCAAAGCGAGTGGCTCGTATAAGTAGTGATTTCATCCTCAGAAAAGCTCTTCAGTCACTAACCAGGAATATGTTACGCTGTTGCAGGTATTCAAGACCAGCACGCAGCGCACCACGCTAACCAATGCAACACAAGTACTGATTCTTGCGTGCACACTATACTATTTAGACATATCTTACTATACGCCATTCCGACTCGCTGTATTCATAGTGCAGTAACCCGGATGATATGCACAGTAACCGTGCACAAGTTTCTGGTTCGATACATGGCTTGACTATTGAAAATAACGGTGAGAAAATCGTCCAATAGCGATTTTATGGAGACTGTGTACCGTTTCACTGACAATAATGACCAAAAGATCTGTTCCCACTAAAATAACGTGTGTTGTAACTTCTATTACTTCTATTAATAAGGTCAATTGACTTATTAATGACTAAACGAATACAAATTTAATTTCTTTATTATTTTTAATCTACTGTAGGAATTGAACATTTGGTTTGTCTGTCAATTGAATCGCAAAAAATATTTTTCTATCAATTTTGGAACGAATGGGAATATGCGTCGAATCTGACGGGCTAATATGCATTCATAAAACAATACGCTTTGTAAAAGGATGCAAACAGAATTTCCGTAAATGACAATAATTATTACTCTGACACAAGCGATCAAACTATTTCATTCGTTTGCATATAAGAGCCTTCTCTGTTACGATATCTCTTACAAAATATATAACCTTGTCTCCAATCGCAACTCACATTTGTAACGTCAAACAAGTGCACATACTAAATCTTTGATCGTAAAAGGTCCGTCAATATCGGTGAACAATTTCAGTAACTATAAACAGTAAAGACAAATCATTCATATGCAAAAGGGTTGGGTATGTAAAATTACAGGCTTCCACTTTAACACGCCTCAAACTTAATAACGTTATAAAGTGCAAATTTGAATTATTTGTACATAATTGATTAATTGTGTAATCACAATACGTCAAATGATCAACATAAGATGCACTTCAAATCATCGCATCTTGGGTCAGTGTCAGAGATTTAGGTTCACAGTCTGGAGAACGGGCGGCTGATCGGCAATGTTAGGTTTGATTTGATTCTCATTTCAACCAGAGCCTCAACGCGAGTCATAATAGGCTCTCCCGTAGGGGTCGATGATCATGGATTCCAGTAGGCTCGCACGCCTCAATATGCGAGAAAAAACAATGCTGTTAAAGTTAAAAAAAAATGAAAAATTCAGCAATGTCAGACGCACGCTGGTGCTCACAAGAAAAACACGCTTAGACGAAACGGATCTTCGCTTCCAATCATTTAGAACTTCAAGAGTAATATGTACGCACACTAGTGTGTACTGGTAGCATCGTCGAGACTGGTACAAGGTTCACGGCTACACGGACAAAGTCAGCTCCGACAGCAACGCAACACGACCTAGAACGCCACGCGGTCTAGGTTGATAATAGTACACTTCATTTATTCAGGTAAGACTTAGACGAAACGAATCCGCGCCTCCAATCATTTAGAACTTCAAGAGTAACGTGTACGCACGTTAAAGTCAGCTCCAACAGCAACGCAACACAATGTTTGCAGCTACGCGGTCTAGTTTAGTAGAGGCACAATTTATTTCTTCGGGTAAGATAAAGACACATACGAAACGAATAACCGCCTCCAACCACTCAGAACTCCAAGAGTAATATGCACGCGCGCCAGTGCGCACAGATAGTGTCGTCGAAATGGGTACAAGGTCTATGGTTGCACGGATTAGATGAACTCCAACCGCAACGCGTCACAAGGTTCGTGCACGCGCGAGCTATCACAGACTGAAGAAAAAAAAAACATTCACAAAATCACAAACGGGAACTCCCGCACAAATACACCAGCATTATTATACATGACAAAATTGTGGATCGCGAAGAAGAAAGTAAGGACAGGTTCGTCATAGGCAGACAAACTGCTCAGATTATTGATTTTCCACTTAATGTTTAAGTGGATAGGGGGAGGGAGCATAGGTACCTTGGGTCCCAGAAGAGCCCGATGAATCCCAGAGGGTAACCCAAGTCCCCTGGGTCCCCCGAGCTCTCCGGGTCCCCTTGTCTCAGCTCACCTCAGCTTGTCTCGAATTATTCCGGCCAGTCTCGGTTCGTCGCGACCAGCTCGTCGCGACCAACTTGAGTAGAACAACTCGATCAGTTGTTCTACTCAAGCATTCCACATATTATACCTATTTTTTTTGTGTATGGGTTTTACAGCATGGGGAGAGGGAAGCAGAGGTCCCAGGGTTTAGAGGGGCCTCAAGCGGGTCCCAAAGTTTCTCAAAGAGGTCCCAAAGGGTCTCAAAGGTGTCCAAGAAGCCCCGGAAAGAGTCCAAATGGGTCTCCCAAATCCTCTAGGTATTCCAAGTCCCCGGGTTCCTGAAACCCCCGGGTCCCTCGAGCCCCGCGGGTCCCACGAGTACCCCCCATTCCCAGGTCAACCAGAATCGGTTCGTCTCGACTCGTCGCCTCGCCAGTCGACTCGTATCCACTCGCCTTAAACTGCCTCGGCTCGCCTCGTTCCCTCCACGCCAGTGATATTCAAGACTTTCACTCTCTAAGATCATCATCAACATTATTTCAACATTTAGCCATCAAAGCGCCTAGCTGTGCTCAGACATTTATTAGGCTCCCAGGAGAGCGCAAATTCTCTTACCGTTGGTTGGACTAGACTAACTAACACACCGCAATGTCCACCTAGGGCCCCTGCGGGTGTCTAACAATACATAATTATATAACTAATGCAAAAAATGAACACCGTGAATTAAATGGCACAGATTAATAATAGAGGACACGAAATAAGAAATAATACAATACTAAAATAGAGTTTTAATGATCTATAAAACGAATAATCATCCATCCACCCAAATGAATGTTAGGCTCTAGAAATTTTTATCTCAGTGCGCCGGCGTGTGACATTAATTTTGACATATGTAAACAATTTTTTTAGATCATCACTGATAATCCTTTTTATCATGAGAACATTCTGAAATTAAAACCATGGTTCCTGTAGTAAAATAGTTACGCACCTGCTTCCATATTCGACGTTCTTTAACGAATTATTTCATCGTGTTCGGAATATATATATA